>PVKP010040411.1:0-19497 GCA_004027715.1 Plecturocebus donacophilus
TTTTTTTTTTAAATAGAGGCAAGGTCTCACTATGTTGCCTTGGCTGGTCTTGAACTCCTGAGCATAAGTAATCCTTCTGCCTCAGCCTCTCAAAGTGCTAGCCACTGTGCCTGGCCTGATTTTTCTAATGAGTTATTGGGTCTTGAAATGTTCAATTTAGCAGAAAATCTTGTAGTGTCCCCTGGGGCTATCTCCTGTGTCTTCCTTCTTTGAATTTTCCAAGAAGCTAAGGTGTTGTCTAAGTCCAAGGAAGGCAATCTTTCTTTAGAAATCAGAAGGAGAAAAAAGGGCCATTCTAATTATTCCGTTGTTTCCATGGATTCCCTTGTTTATTGTTGCCATTGTAACTGGTCCTGCAATCTGGTAATGATTGACCTTTGCCACCAGGATGCCTTCACTGATTCAGACCCTCAGTCTTCCTGGTGATTCATACCTGGAGTTCAAAGCTATGGTGTTTATTAGTTTATGTACTTCCCAGCAGCCTGCTCTGGGAGCCAGGCCTCCTAGCTTTACCCACACAAATAGCAAATTGATGCTTCCCCTACACTAAAAACATGATTTGGAGCCCACGTCTTAGCTAGACTTAGCCTAGGCCTTCATGGTCAGTTATCCTCTGAGACCCCTGTTGGTCTTTTCTCTAACAAATATTAGTTGAGATTGTTCCCACGAGTCAGAGATGTTCAAATAATGTTGCAGGAAGAGATTAAGTTCCTTTTCCCTTTTTATATCAGATTTGTATCTTGAGGCTTTTTTATATCCTGTACAGCAGCTTTGGTTAGATATCAGAAGGTTCAGTGTTATCTTTCCACAGAGCAGTGGGAACCTGAAGTAATGCATTTCTACAAGAATAAAAATCTCCCAGGCTACTTGCATATCTACCTCGTTTTAAATATATTTTAAAGTTCCACCTCAGAGGAAGCCATTAGATAAAATTCTCGGAATCTCAAATAGGTGAGTTGGATTGAACAGAGCTAAGCTTCATGTATGACTCCTGAGTGTCCATGTGTAAAACAGGGCTTTGTACTTGCTTGAGCAGCGTATACTTTCAAACTGGATCAGTAGAGAGCAGATAAGCATAAGCATGGCTGCTGCCTAAGGGTGGCACACAAATTCATAAAGCCTTCCATATTGTGCATTGACCCTGGAAGGTCATTTGACCATTTGTTGACCAGCTCCAAGGAAGCAGTGTGAGTCAAACCAAAACAGGAGATACCTGATATTAAAATTGTGATTATCACTATAAAACTATTGATGTACGGTATCTATGAAACGAGAACAGAGCTGAGTAACATACGGGATGTTACATGCAAATATGTTGTTAGTACATGTCTTGGAAATGGGAAAATGTCAACTTGCATTTCCTTCATAAAACCTGAAAAACAATAAAAGCAGAGTTTTTTCTTGTATGTTAGCTGGATAGGACTGTGGAGATCCAGCATGCTGGCACAGATGTGCTGGCACAGAGTTTGAGGAGATAGAGAAGGAGTGGTGGTTGTCCAAGCCAGGTTTTGACATCTGTTAATTTTCTGCTCTTGGTGTGATTGATGAGCTCAGTAATGAGGGACAATTATGTTATCTATTTTAATGAGATAATAATATATTTATATATAAATTTAGTTATCAGTTATGAATTAGCTAAAATGCCCTGAATTACAAGCCACAATAAATACAACTAATAAACAAAATTAGCACTTAATAACATTTTATGAAAACTGCAGCATTTGAATATTAGAACCTATGGAAAAACACACATCAAGTTTTATTTGGCCTCCAAAATAGTTTCAGCAATAAAGTTCAAGAATAAATTATTCCATTGCTTTACTATTTCTCTGAACATTTAAGCATGTAATCTCATTACATCTTCCTAACAACCTAGTGAAGTAAGGTAGCAAAATTCTTATTTTTTAGAAGAAACCATGGACCCTAAGAGAAGCAACTTGTCTGAACACAAATACCCATTGGTTACAGAGTAAGGACTTGCTCTGAGTGCAGGACACTTTGCACGGTGTCCAGCTAACTGTAGTTAATTTACTGAGCTGTGCTCCCTCCATTTATTGGTACTGCACTTTTTTTCCTTTAATTAAAAGGTTAATAAACTGGTAAAGCTTAAAATTTTGAAGTGTATGGGACAGAAATTAAAGTTCTGGTATTAGCACTTACATTGCCTGAAATGGTTTAAGAATTTAATATGTTTGGTAAATATTTTTTTATTTTAGTATTAAGATAGCAATTTTATTTATTACTTTTTTATACGTAGAATTTGACACCAAATTTTGGAACATAAAAAGAAGATACTTCAATGCAAGTAAGACTTCTGATAGTAAATGTCTCATTTATCTTTTTCGTCCTACTCTTGATAAAAAAGAAAGATAGAAGTTTAAGGTAGTTTTAATGGAAAAAGACCAGTTTTAAAATATATGTAAATTCCAAGTATATATATGTATATACATATATGTAAATAAATTTTCAAAATTTAAATTCTTTAGTTCAGAATTCAGAGTTATTTAAGAAGGTAGTTGTATCTAATGTATAATCTGAAACAGTATTGTCTGAAGAAAACATTTACTTAATTACAATCCCTAAAATTCTATATAATATTTTCTGCATAAATAAGAAAAAAAGATTTTTAGGTTAGCATGTTGTATGTTTTCTCTATAGTCACATTATAACAAATTGAAGTTGTTATACATAAGGATCTTCTATTTCACTTTTAAAATAAGTTGTTTGTATTTAGTAAATAAATAATTATAGTTGACCCACGAATAATGTGGGGGTTAGGGACTCTAATCCCTGAGCAGTTGAAAATCTGAGTATAATGTTTAATTTCCCCATCTTAACTAGTAGTAACCCACCATCGACTGGAAACCTTCCTGATAACATAAACAGTCCATTAAAACCTATTTTATTTGTGCTGCATTATTATAGACTGTGTTCTTACAACAAAGTAAGGTAGAGAAATGAAGCTGTTAGAAGGAAAATCATCAGAAAAAAATATAGTGACTTTTCATAAGACATAAGTGGATCCCCACAAAGGTCTTCATCTGTCTCTGGATTTCAGAGGCAGAAGAAAATCTGCATATAAGTAAACCTCTGCAATTCGAACCCTTGCTGTTCAAGGGTGAACTGTATTATGTATTAATTTGTGTCACTAAGAAAGTAACTATCTTTAGAACTGGGAACTCAACAATCCCTTTCTCGTAGCATAAGTAAATGGCAGTAAGAACTGTAAAATTGAACCAGCGTGCACCCATACAAATAGGAGATTACGTTTTGGAGATACCTACTGAGTGCCGAAGACAGAAAAACAATTCCTTTGTGAGAAGTACAAGTCATGTTACATATTCTTACATAAGCAAAATGGTTTCTATTTTAATATTTTGAATAGCATAATATTTACAATATGGAATTTTTATACTTGTCAGGGATCCAAAGCAGTGAATTTTGAGGTTCTGAGATATTTCCAGTGTCTTATGTGCTAGTTGGAGTTCTGATACTTACCTAAAGGAATGCATTACTTAGATGTTAGTTTCTGTATTAACGTTATAGACTTCCTGTTAATGTTACTACACTGATGATCTGAAATCAATGACGTTCTAATGAGCAGACTGTGTGTGCATGTGTATCGGTATGTGTATGGATGTGTTTGTGGCATCTTTGGTTATTAAAATCTAGGAAAGTAATATCATAACTGGAAGACAGTCTTAAGATGATGGTTTTGAGACTTTTTGGTATAAAAGATTTTTAAAAATATAATTGTATAAAGGCGACCAACATCATGAACACTATTGAGGCTACCAACATCACTGGCTGTTTTCCATTTCAGTACCCTTTGGAAATCCTTAACTATATTGTGATGCTAAGAAGTAATATGTAAAATTTTTACTTGTGTCCTAAAATGGAATGTGAGTGGTTCTACACTTTACATATCTTTCTGCCACTTTCTTTTGTGTACTCTGTATTATACTTTCCAGACGTATCCACATTGATACAATTAGCTCTGGTTTAATTCATTTTACACTTTTCATTGTGTTCCCTTATACCACTCTACCACATTTAATTAGACTCTACTGTTGCTGATAAATGAAGAAAGAAAAAGAAAAATAGGTTGGGAGCAGTGGCTCACACCTGTAATCCCAGCAGTTTGGGAGGCTGAGGCCGGCGGACCACAAAGTTAGGAGATCAAGACCATCCTGGCCAACATGGTGAAAGCCTATCACTATTAAAATATTTAAAAAATAGCTGGGCGTGATGGTGCATTCCTGTAGTCCCACAGAGGCTGAGACACAGAAATCACTTGAACCCGGGAGGCGGAGGTTGCAGTGAGCCAAAATTGCGCCACTGCACTCCAATCTGGCAGCAGAGCAAGACTCTGTCTCAAACAAAAAAAGAAAAAGAGTGTCAGATTAAAAGGGCTTTTATTTAATCCGTTTGTATCTGTGAATATTTACTATATGAGAATTTAAGGCTGAGAAGTTCAGAATGCAAGCATGTACCACCATATTTTACAAATGTCCTTAGAATTATGACTCATGAGCCTTTAGCCTACGAAGTTATGACAATTTGTTTCTCTAAAGAAGTTTACTGTACTATTATCTAAAAAAAAAAAAAAGACAGAAAATAGCAAATGACATTGTCTTATTTGACCTCTTGGACATCCTTGAATGACACTGCAACTTACTCATGTCAAAATTCAGAACCAATGTTTTGAACGATATATATATAGTTTGTGAATGTTTCATGATCACGAGCCCTTGATTATAAAATGGCCTTTCAAGTTTTACTTTTGCATTTTTTGCTCTTTTTCTTGACTTGTCTTACAGAGATTAAATTCAATAGTTTTATTTCTACAGAAAGCAGGAATATAATTTTTAAATATATTTCTGTCCTGTCTCATGGCATTGTGAACTCTTCAGATCTAGTGTGGACCTAGACTTATTTTTACATGGGAACAATTAGGTTTGTTTCTTTGTTGTTGATGAAACAGAGTCTTGTTCTGTGATGTGGTTCAGAGTGGATAAGCTCTTAAAGTAGTCATCTTTCCAGTGGTTCTTTCTCAGGAGGTAAAATGGCAGGTGAATTTGGGCCTTGTTATATGTAGAGCAGAGCACATACCTACAATTAAGTAAAACACTTAGCACCTTCCCCATGAGTATTGGCCAGAGTAACACATTAATATCTCTTGAGCTCTTCTCCACTGAAGCTGGAAAGTTATTGCAAGAATCCCTGTTTCTGGTCTGATTCTTAGGTTTTGCTGACTTCAGGTGATAGTGTGTTTAATCCTAAACTGAACAGTTTTAACCGAAGAGCTAGAGAGAATGTGTTGTGTTACAACAAAGTAAGTGCAGTAGTTCCCCCTGAACTGTGGGAGATACATTCAAAGGCCCCCAGTGAAGGCCTGAAAGCACAAATAGTACTGAACCACTCACTGTTTTTTTTTTTCTATACTTACATATCTATGATACAGTTGAATTGATAAATTAGGCCTAGTAAGAAATTAACAATAATAAAATGGAAAATTATAGTAATACACTGTAATAAAAGTTATTTGAATGTGGTCTCTTAAAATATATAGTATGGTTCTCACTCTGTTTCCTGTGATGATGTGAAGTGACACAGTGCCTATGTAATGAGATGAAGTGAGGTGAATGATATAGGCATTGTCATGTAGTTAGGTCACTATTCACCCCCTGACTCTAAGTCAGAAAAAAAGTCATCAGCTTTGAGTGTTCCTGGACCTTCAGGCCTTAATGATGTTGACGGCTGGATGCTGTTGATGACTAGGGCTGGACAGGACATGCAGTGTGAATGCAGTGAACAAAGGAATGATTCACATCCTGGGATGGATAGAGGGCAACAGCTCAAGATTTTATTGTGCTTCTCAGACAGGCACATTAATACTTATGACTTGTTTATTTCTGGAGTTTTCAATGTAATCTGTTTGGAATATTGTTAACCATTAGTAGCTGTAACCACATAATTCAAAACTGCAGATGTAGAATCTGTGTTTGGACTTTGACTCATTTCTTGGTGTACAATTCTTCAACTCCTTAGAGTTTCCAAAGTGATGTCTTTTAGTATGCTAATGATGGATGGCTAGAAGCTCCCAGGTAGATTCAGGATGGGAACTGGTCACCATCCTGAAGACGTGGCTGATTAAAGGGTTGAGATCTTCTGTGTCACTCTGCAAACTCTGGGGAGGAGAAAAGGGATGAAGGTTGTCAGACAACAAAAACCAGTGATTGATTAATGAGGCCTATGCATTGAAGCTTTCATAAAGACCCAAAGGGACTGGGCTTGGAGAGCTTCCAGATCACTGAATACATGGAGGTTCCTGGAGGGTGGTGTGTCCTGAGGACATGGAATCTCTGTGCCACTAGCCCCATACTTTGCACTATGTATCTCTTCATGTGTACCTTTTGTAGTGTCATTCATACTATGCTGTTAAGTGTGTCTCCTGAGTACTTTGAGCCATTCCAGCAATTCAATTTAACCCCAAGAGGGAGTCCTGGGAACCCCAATTTGAAGCTGATTGGTCAGAAGTTCTGGAGTTTCAGACTTAGGACTGATGTAGCGAGGCAGTCTCATGGGACTGAGACCTTTACCTGTGGAATCTGATGCTATCTGCAGAGTGTGAGAACTGAATTAGATGACACCCAGTTTGTGTCGTCTGCAGAAGTGATTGCTGCCTATTAGTGGGGAAAACCTCTCCACACGTTGGGTCACAGAAGCCTTCCTTGTTGATGATTGTTGCTGTGGTGTGAGAGCAGAGAAAAACATGGCAAACGTGTCTTTTCCACACATATAGTGGATAAGGGGTACTACTGTTTACTCTGTTTTAACTACTCCCCTCATATTTTGGTCCAGAAATCATGGTGTTTGACACTGGCCACTCATGCCATCTGTTCTGCTAACAATACCATTTTTAGCCAATTTCATAGGGTTTGGCTAGGATGACTCATATACTGCAGTTCACTTGTAGATATCATATTTTGGTAAGTTTATTCTTCTTTGTAATAAATACAAAGGGAAGTAAGAGTTCTTACTGCATTAATTACATACCAATAGGTATAATTTATATTAATTCTAATAAGGTCCATGGTATGCACCGAAATGAATGCTTTCTAACAAAGCATCAGTCTTATACTTTAAAGAAAAATGATCTAAATTATGTACATGATTGTACACACTTTTTTTTTTTAATGAAGGTGGCATCTTGCTGTTTCCTAAACTGGTCTCAAACTTCTGGGTTTCTCAAGTGATTCTCCTTCCTCAGCCTCCCAGATAGTTGAAATTACAGGCAAGTATCACTGTACTTTCTTATGGCTTTAAAATTGTATACATTATTGATTTAAAATGCATTTTAACTTTTCCCTTAATAGATTTTGGGAGTTCTGATGAATCTGCAGTCAGGTATAATTTTACAGATTTAAAAAATTATGTTAACTAAGAAAACATAGATGGAAGAAACTAATATCTATTGAGTGTTGTATTCTGAGCTAACCACCCTATTGTGTGCTATGCATTTATCTCATAAAGCCATAACAACATCTGTTTTCTTATAATCTATTGTTTATTAAATAGCCAACTGTGGTTTAGAGAGGTTGATTAATTGGATCATGATCCCATATTTCACAAAGTAGCTGACCCACACAGTTTGACCGTCAGCCTATCTGGCTTTCAAATCTTTTCTCTTGCTCCTCAGCACAGATTGATAGAGATATCTATGCAGCACTTTCATCAAGGTATAGGTCTGAATAAGATTATTCAGATAAATTATTTTAATTAATGTCTAAATTAATGAGTTTAGATAAGTTAAACTCTCATTTCAGGTTACTGTTAGAAATGAGGTTAATCCTTGAGTTCGTCCTAATAAATTTGACAATTTTTGTGGTAACCAGCATCTTTTTAATTAACCATCAAAGCCTTTAGGGCAGAATAAAGGTTTGGCCATAGGACTGGAAGTTTTACAAAACCAAGATTTGGCAAGTCTTGGAGAGAAATTATTTAACTTCCCAGTATTTTCCCTTTACGCTAGTATTTCTGCTTACTTTCATAATGCTTTTTATTTATGTTTTTCCATGCCTTTTCTTCCTTGGTGCTTCTCTTGTTTTCAAATTCTGCTGGCTATGTATTCCTGATTTTCCTACAGACAGAACCAAAAGCACAGAGAATTACAGAAACTTAAGGAGCCTTAGGGCTAATTAAACTATATTCTGGTACTTCAATCTGTGTTGAATGTTCTGGTCAAGTGATTTTCTAGATAGAGAACTTGAGACTCAAAGAGATTAGGATGATTTTTTTTGGACATAAGACATGGTAGAAATGAGATCTGAACTCATTTTAAAGCCCAATAGTCTTGCTTCTTTTTTTAGTATATTGACATTTTTTTTTTTTTTGGTTGTTGTTGTTTTTTGAGACAGAGTTTTGCTCCTATTGCCAGACTGGAGTGCAATAGCACAATCTCCGCTCACCACAGCCTTTGCCTCCTGGGTTCAAGTGATTCTCCTGCCTCAGCCTCCTGAGTATCTGGGATTACAAGCATGCACCACCATGAACAGATAATTTTGTATTTTTAGTAGAG
Source organism: Plecturocebus donacophilus (assembly GCA_004027715.1). Classification (NCBI taxonomy): domain Eukaryota; kingdom Metazoa; phylum Chordata; class Mammalia; order Primates; family Pitheciidae; genus Plecturocebus; species Plecturocebus donacophilus. The sequence goes on from PVKP010040411.1 coordinate 8,582, forward strand.
ACGAAGTTTCTCTATGTTGGTCAGGCTGGTCTCAAACTTCTGACCTCAGGTAATCTCTCTGCCTCAGCCTTCCAAAGTGCTGGGATTACAGGAGTGAGCCACCACGCCTGGCCTGGCATGTGTTTTAATAATACAAAGGGGGAGTGAATCTAGTGCACCCAGTGGATAGAATGAGAATGGAATTAGCTGGTGAACCCAATGGAAAAGGCTAAGAATGGAATGAGCAGGGGAAGGCCAAGTTTGAAGAGAAACAACATTGGATATGGATTATTCAATAAAAGATTAGAATATTGGAATTTATGACAAGTCTGATAAATTATAAAGATGAAGGACACAAGGTACTGGGAATTGTCTAAAAGGCACATTAAAATAGAGGGTTCAAGGAAGCTAAACAGACTGCTGTGCTCTCTTTAAATCAAGAACTGACAAACTTGAAGATTTTTGCTGTAAGATGCTAAAACATTTGGAGACACTGGAATGAGTGTGTACAGCAGAGAGAAATGTGGTATCATCTCATTCCATCCTTACAGAGGCTTAGAGCGCCTTGAGTACTGATGGGCTCGAGATTGCTGAACTATATAGATCTGTGGCCCAGGGCAGGTGTCTCATCTCTGCCTCTTTTCCCAATTCACTCATGTCCTTCCCAAATCCACATAGACTGGGTCAGGGGCATCGTCGGCTGTCAAATCAGTCATGAAGTTCAGCTGGGTAGTTGGAGGTGTGTCTGAGTTAATAGAGACTCCAGTTAGGCTGTTATTCAGGAGCAGGGATATAGAGTGCTCCTATTCCTGGTCATTTGAGGCCATCTTTACAGGAATCTGCTCTCAAAGACTAAAGATTTGAAGATTGGAAACTGCCAGGGAGCCCTGCATAAGTGGAATCTGGAAGTGGGACCCCATAGGAAGACAGGTAATTAGATAGTACTTAGGGAAACAGATGTACAACTGCCAGGACTCTGTTTTTCCAGCAGTCTCTCTCATTGGATATCTGAGTACCTATGAAGGTTTTAAGGGCTTAGTAGTTTATGAGGTCCTGAATAAGGTAGGATCTATAGATTGAAAATAATTGGATTTTTATAATTGCTAATGTTTTAATGTTTTTGGGAAGAGTATCCTCAATAAGAAAATAGACCTTCATTATTAGACTTTTGTACACTGAGCTCTCACACATTTCAAATATAGTAGGGGATTCTCTGTACTTTTAAGGACAAAGAAAAGCATTGGGACCTTCTGAAGTGGTTTTCATGGTGAGGAATCAAGACTGCCATTTTGAAGTGACACAGATTAGTCCTTTAACCAGAAATAGATAATGGACAAGAGACAGTGGATCCTTCTACCTTGTTTTACATCATAAGGTTCCTTCCAGTTTATGTGACAAAAATATGTCATCCATTAATTGAATTTCATGTTCTGCTTCAGGACAGATAATTTGTGAGGGTAAATTATCGTCAAGCTCCGCCAATATATTGGATGTCACTATTTGTTATGGAGCTCAAAGTTAGATTTCAATAAATATTTTATAGATTTAGACAGCTGGAGGCAGAAATAGGTAACCAAAATCTATTTCTAGGACAGAGGCCATATTTTAATTGTATGAAGAAATGTTATTTAATATACAGATGCCTGACCTTTTCCCAGACTGTGTTTTTGTTTTTTGGAGGGGGAAGCTGAATATGAACTGGCAGTTTAAAAGTTAAAAAAAAAAAAAAAAATCAACTTGCTCATTTATATTGTATATTTTTGCTCTAAAGCATTTTCCAAGAACTGTGTGTGGATTCACAGCCAAGACCAGATGATGAAGACTTGACTGTTACTACCAAGGTAAAGTGGCCTCTTGTAAAATTTTCTCACTGAGTCAACTTTTGCAGAGTATTTATTGTTAAAATTTAGCAGTGGTTTACCTATTACTGTTTTATGATGGTTATGGAAAGTTGGTCAGAGAAAACCAAACACATATGGCTAGTTGATAAAAGATTTAATTTAACATTGGTAGCTAACAAAAGATTGACAAGAACTGTGATGGGGTGGGGGCTGAAGAAAAATGAACTGGAAAATACATAGCAACAGAAAAATCACATTAGGAAATGCTTTCCCCAATAGAGAAAATATGAAATTTCGTTAAGTTCAATTAGATAAATATTAATACTTCGACTTTTAAATGATACTAGTGTGACATCTATATTTTTGCCAGTATAAATCTTCAGTGAATCAAATTACGTGTGGTAATCATGGAATCCCCTGGCACCTTTTACTTGAAAAACTGTATAACAAATAACATATAGCTGTTTTTGACACTTACTATTTGGATATTATATAATTGGTAGGAGAGACTGTTCCTCTACTTATATTACTGGTTCTTTAGTGAAACTAAAATATTAAAAATTGTAGAGAAAAATAGCTCGGTATGGTGATACACACCTATATTCCCAGCTACTTGGGAGTTTGAGGTTGCTTGAGCCCAGGAGTTTGAGAACCACCTGGGAAGCATAACAAAATTGCATCTGATTTAATTATTTTTAAAAATTATACTAAGTTCTCGGGTACAAATGCAGAACGCGCAGGTTTGTTATATAGGTATACACGTGCTATGGTGATTTGCTGCTTCCATCCCCCGTCGTCTACATTAGGTATTTCTTCTAATGTTATCCCACCCCAATTCCTCCACCGCCTGCTATCACTCACTTATTCCCAAAAGGCCCCGGTATGTGATGTTCCCCTCCGTGTCCCTGTGTTCTTATTGTTCAATACTCACTTATGAGTGAGAACATGCAGTGTTTGGTTTTCTATTCTTGTGTCAGTTTTCTGAGAATGATGGTTTCCAGTTCCATCCATGTCCCTGCAAAGGACATGACCTCATCCTGTTTTATGGCTGCATAGTACTCCATGGTGTGTATGTGCCACATTTTCTTTATCCAGTCTATCATTGATGGGAATTTGGGTTGGTTCCAACTCTTTGCAAAGGTAAACAGTGCTGCAGTAAACATATGTGTGCATGTGTCTTTATAATAGAATGATTTATAATCCTTTGGGTATATACCCAGTAATAGGATTACTGGGTCAAATGGAATTTCTAGTTCCATATCCTTGAGGAAGCGCCACACTGTCTTCCGCAGTGGCTGAACTAATTTACACTCCTGCCAACAGTGTAAATGCGTTCCTATTTCTGCACATCCGATCATCTAAAAAATAAACATCATTTGTCAATGATTGCTGTTCTTATTGACATGAGATGGTATCTCAATGTGATTTTGATTGGCATTTCTCTAATGACCAGTGATGATGAGCATTTTCTCTTATGTTGTTGGCATCATATATGTCTTCTTTTAAAAAGTGTCTGTTCAATATCCTTCTCCCACTTTTGAATGGGTTGGTTTGTTTTTTTCTCGTAAATCTGTTTTAGTTATTTGCAGATTCTGGGTATTAGCCCTTTGTCAGATAGGTACATTGCAAAAATTTTTTCCTATTCTGTTGGCTGCCATTTTACTCTATTTATTGTTTCTTTTGCTCTACAGAAGTTCTTTAGTTTAATTAGATCCCATTTGTCTACTTTGGATTTTGTTGCCATTGCTTTTGGTGTTTTAGTCATAAAGTTCTTGCCTATGCCTGTGTCTTGAATGGTATTGCCTAGGTTTTCTTCTAGAGTTTTTATGGTGTTAGGTCTAATGTTTAAATCTTTAATCCATCTGGAGTTAATTTGTGTATAAGGTGTAAAGAAGGGATGCAGTTTCAGCTTCTTGCAGATGGCTAGCCAGTTTTCCCAACACCATTTATTAAATAGGGTATCCTTTTCCCATTGCTTGTTCTTGTCATGTTTGTCAAAGATCAGATGGTTGTAGATGTGTGGCATTACTTCTGAGGCCTCTCTTCTATTCCACTGGTGTATATCTGTTTTGGTATTAGTACCATGCTGTTTTGATTACTGTAGCCTTGTAGTGTAGTTTGAAGTCGGGTAGCATGATGCCTCCAGCTTTGTTTTTTCTTGTTGTTGTTTGCTTTTTTACTTAGGATTGTCTTGGCTATGTGGGGTCTCTTTTGGTTCCATATGAAGTTTAAGGTAGTTTTTTCCAATTTTGTGAAGAAAGTCAGTGGTATCTTGATGGGGTAGCATTGAAAGTATAAATTATTTTGGGCAGTGGGGACATTTTCACAATATTGATTCTTCCTAACCATAAGCATGGTATGTTTTTCCATCTGTGTCCTCTCTTATTTCATTGAGCAATGGTTTGTAGTTCTCCTTCAAGATGTCCTTTCATCCCTCATTAGATGTATTCCTAGATATTTTACTCTTTATAACTATTGTACTTCTGTGGGATCAGTGGTGATACCCCTTTTCACTCATGATTTGGCTGTTATTGGTGTATAGGAATGCTTATGACTTTTGCACACCGATTGTGTATTCTTACTTAGACTTTGCTGAATTTGCTTATCAGCTTAAGGAGATTTTGGGCTGAGACAATGGGTTTTCTAAATTTACAGTCATGTTGTCTGCAAATAGAAACAATTTGACTTCCTCTTTTCCTAGTTGAATACCCATTATTTCTTTTTCTTGCCTGATTGCCCTGACCAGAACTTCAAATACTATATTGAGTATTGCAAGGAGTAGTGAGAGAGCACATCCTTGTCTCCTGCCAGTTTTCAAAGGGAATGCTTCCAGTTTTTGCCCACATAGTATGTTATTGTTTGTGGGTTTGTCAAAAATTGCTCTTATTTTGAGATACGTTCCACCAATACCTAGTTTATTGAGAGTTTTCAGCAAAAAGTGCTGTTTAATTTTGTCAAAGGCCTTCTCTGCATCTGAGATAATCATGTGGTTTTTTGTCTTGGTTCTGTTTATGTGATGGATCATGTTTATAGATTTGTATGTGTTGAACTAGTCTTGCATTTCAAGGATGAAGCTGACTTGATTATGACGGATAAGCTTCTTTATGTGCTGTTGAATTCAGTTTGCCAGTATTTTATTGAGGATATTCCCATCAATTTTCATCATGGATATCGGCCTGAAATTTTCTTTTTTAATTGTGTCTGCCAGGTTTTGATATCAGGATGATGTTGGTCTTAGAAAATGAGTTAGGTAGTATTCCCTCTTTTTGTATTGTTTGGAATAGTTTCAGAAAGAATAGTACCAGCTCCTCTTTTTACCTATGGTAGAATTCGGCTGTGAATCTATCTGGTCCTGGCCTTTTGTTCAGTAGGCCACTTAAGTGCTGCCTCAATTTCAGACTTTGTTATTTGTCTATTCAGGAATTTAACTCTTTCCTGGTTTAGTCTTGGGGGGGGGTATCTGTCCACAAATTAATCCATATAACCTAGATTGACTGGTTTATTTGCAAGAGGTGTTTTGTAGCAATCTCTGATGGTAGTTTGTATTTCTGTGGGATCAGTGGTGATATCCCCTTTATCACTTTTCATTGCATCTATTCTTCTCTCTTTTCTATTAGTCTGGCTAGTGGTCTATTTCGTTGATCTTGTCAAAAAACCAGCTCCTGGATTCATTGATTTTTTAAAAGGGTTTTTTGTGTCTCTATCTCCTTCAGTGCTGCTCTGAACTTAGTTATTTCTTGTCTTCTGCTAGCTTTTTAATTTGTTCAATCTCGCTCCTCTAGTTCTTTTAATTGTCACGCTAAGGTATCGATTTTAGATCTTTCCTCACTTCTCATTTGGGTATTAAGTGCTATAAATTTCCCCATAGACACTACTTTAAATGTGTCCCAGAGAGTCTGGTACACTGTGTCTTCGTTCTTATTAGTTTCAAAGAACATTTTTATTTCTGCCTTCATTTCATTATTTATCGAGTAGTCATTCAGAAGCAGGTTGTTCAGTTTCCACGTAGTTATGTAGTTTTGAGTGTCTTTCTTAATCCTGAGTTCTAATTTCATTGCACTGTGGTCTGAGAGATTGGTTGTTATGACTTCTGTTCTTTTGCATTTGCTGAGGAGTGATTGGCTTCCAGTTATGTGGTCAGTTTTTGAATAAGTGTAATGTGTTGCTGAGAAGAATGTATATTCTGTGGATCTCGGGTGGAGAGTTCTGTAGATGTCCAGTAGGTCCACTTGGTCCAGATGTGAGTTCAAGTCTTCAATATCCTTGTTAATCTGTCTATATATATTGACAATGGGGTGTTAAAGTCTCACACTATTGGGTGGGAGTCTAAGTCTCTTTGTAGGTCATTAAGGACTTGCTTTATGTATCTGGGTGCTCCTGTATTGGGTGCATGATATTTAGGATAGTTAGCTCTTCCTGTTGCATTGATCCCTTTACCATTATGTAATGCCCTTCTTGATGTCTTTTGATCTTTGTTGGTTTAAAGTCTGTTTTATCAGAGACTTTATCCATTTGCTTGGTAAATCTTCCTCCATCCCTTTATTTTGAGCCTATGTGTGTCTTTGCACATGAGATGGGTCTCCTGAATACAGCATATACCAATTGGTCTCGACTCTTTATCCAATTTGCCAGTCTGTGTCTTTTGAGTGGGGCATTTAGCCCATTTACATTTAAGGTTAATAGTGTTATGTGTGAATTTGATTCTGCCATTTTGATGCTAGCTCATTGTTTTTCCCATTTGTTGATGCAGTTTCTTCAGTGTCTATGGCCTTCACAATTTGGTATGTTTTTGTAGTGGCTGGTACTGGTTAGCAGTTCCTTCAGGAGCTCCTGTAAGGCAGGCCTGGTGGTGATGAAATCTCTCAGCAGTTGCTGATCTGTAAAGGATTCTATTTTTTCTTCGCTTATGAAGCTTAGTTTGGCTGGATATGAAATTCTGGGTTGCAAGTTCTTTTCTTTAAGGACGTTGAATATTGGCCCCTACTCTCTTTTGGCTTGTAGGGTTTCTGCCGAGCGATCTGCTGTGAGTCTGATGTGCATAGTGGAAAAGCAGCCTGAAATAATACGGAAATCAATAGGTGTGACTGTGTTCCTGTAAAAATATATTTAGAAACACTAAAATTTAAATTTTACAGAATTTGAATCTGTGATGTAATACTGTTTTGATTTTTTCACTGTTAAAAATAAGAAATCTGGCTGGACACTGTGGCTCATTCCTGTCATCTCAGCACTTTGAGAGGCTGAGGTAGGTAGGTTGCTTCAGGCTAGGCATTTGCGACCAGCCTGGCCAACATGGTGATACCTAGTGTGTACTAAAAACAAAAAATTTGGCTGGGTGTGGTGGTGCATACCTGTGGTCACAGCTACTCAGGAAGCTGAGGCAGGAGGATCACTTGAACCCAAAAGGCGGAAGTTGCAGTGAGCCAAGATCAAGCCACTGCACTCCTGACTAGGCAAAGAAGTGAGACACTGTTCCCCAGAAAAAAATTAGCTGGGCGTGGTGAAGCATGACGGTCATCCCAGCTGCTTGGGAGGCTTAGGCATGGGAATCATTTTAACCTGGGAGGTGGAGGTTAGCACCACCATACCTGGCTAATTTTTATATTTTTAGTGTGTTGAGCCAAGGTCATACCATTGCACTCCAGCCTGGGCAACAGAGCAAGACTTTGTCTCAAAAGAATTAAAAAATGAAATCCATGCTGAGCTCATGAGCCATATGTGGACTTGAGTCCATTTTTGGCCAGCCCCTGGCTTAGAAGAATGTTCTTCTGAGAGTCAGGTCACCTGTCACATTCCACTGCCAGCTCACAGTGTGACCCCGAAGCCCGTTAGCTCACCTCCCTGGCTCTAGATTTTGTCATATGGAAAATGAATGGGTTAGGTCTCAAGCATGTCAAATATTGGGCCCTTCCCTTCCTTCTCATGCGCACAGCAGACACCCACAGTCACTCATGGCTTTCTTTCTGAGTTACATTCAAGCAGCCCTCCAGGTGACTCCTGCCAGTGGACTGGAGTTGAGCGAGAAATGGTATCTCATTGATCTTCTGTGACTCCGTATTCCCTAAAATCACTTCTAGCTCCAGTGCCCCTGCATTCTGCCTTGTACATCACATTCTTCTTACACCCTAGTCCCTTGACTTTACCAGGGTGCGTTGATGAACTCTGTCTCTTTTTTCCTCTTCAAATTTTTTTTTTTTTTTTGCATTTTTAGTAGAGATGGGGTTTCTGCATGTTGGTCAGGCTGGTCTTGAACTCCCAACCTAAGGTGATCCACCTGCCTCAGCTTCCCAAAGTGTCGGGATTACCGGTGTGAGTCACCATACCCAGGGTTTTTTTTTTAGAGACGAATTCTTACTCTGTCACCCAGGCTGGAGTGCAGTGGTACGATCTCCATTCACTGCAGCCTCTGCCTCCTGGGTTCAACTGATTCTCCTGCTCAGTCTCCCGAGTAGCTGCGACTACAGATGCAAGCTGCCATGCCCAGCTAATTTTTTGTATTTTTAGTAGAGACGGGGTCTCACCATGTTGCCCAGGTTGGTCTTGAACGCCTGAGCTCAGGTTATCCACCCACCTCAGCCTCCCAAAGTGCTAGGATTACAGGCGTGAGCCACCACACCCATCCTGTTTTATTTTTTAATTGAGACAGTGTCGCTCTGTCACCCAGACTGGAGTGCAGTGGTGCCATCTCGGCTCACCACAACCTCCACTTCCCGGGTTCAAGTGATTCTCAGGCCTCAGCCTCCCAAGTAGGTGGGATTACAAGGGTGCACCACCATACCTGGCTAATTATTGTATTTTTAGTAGAGATGGGGTTTCACCATGTTAGCCAGGATGGTCTCAATCTGCTGACCTCAGGTGATCCACCCACCTTGGCCTTCCAAAGTTGTGAGATTACAGGCATAAGCCATTGTGCCCAGCCAATAATTTGTTCTTGTACATAACTTAGTATTCAGTTGTGCAGATGCATATAATGGGTAAATCTGTTCACTTGCTAATAGCTGTCTGGCTTACCTCCCGTTTGGGTTATCACAAAGTAGCTAAGAACATTCCTGTACCAGTCTTTTATAAACATATGTTCTCAGCTCTCTTGGGTAGATGTCTGGAAAGTGAGTGGATGGCTATATGGTCACTATATCTAACTTAAAAACAAAAACAAAAAAACTTCCAAACTATTCTGGAATCACAGAAGCATTTGATATTCAGGCCAGCAGAAACCACAATCCAAAATGGCTCTAAGCTCTAAGAGGGCATACACAAAAAAGAGAATATAAAACTATGACACACAAACCAATGAAGCATTGGGTTTTCAAAACCGAACTTAGAAGCAGGGAAATCACTCACACCTACCCTTTTTTTTTTTTTTTTTTTTTTAAGATGGAGTCTGATTCTGCCCCCCGGGCTGGAGTGCAGTGGTGTGAACTCGGCTTACTGTAACCTCTGCTTCCCAGGTTCAAGCAATTCTCCTGCCTCAGCCTCCCAGGTAGGTGAGATTACAGGCAAGTAGCACTACACCCAGGTAATTTTTGTATTTTTAGTAGACATGGGGTTTCACCATATTGGCCAGGCTGTTCTCAAACTCCTGACCTTGTGATCCACCCGCCTTGGCCTCCCAGAGTGCTGGGATTACAGGAGTGAGGCACCATGCCCAGCCAGCTTCTCTCTTCTTTTCTACTCAGTTGCCTTAATGACTTGTGAGATTTTACCCAATTTGGCAGAAAAACAAACTGAAGCCCAGAGGAGAAGCAAGAACCACAAAGCTAGTAACAAGCAGCATTCCCAGGGACGGACACAGCCTGGATTCAGGCCAAAGGGGCAGAAAGGAGGCTGGGGCATCCTATAGGATAAGAAAACTCAGACTTAATTCCTAGGCTTGGCGCATTTCTTCTTCCAATTCTTTACCAAAACAGGCATGACTTGTTCCTACCTGTCCTCGTTGTTTAAGGAGCAGAGGCCACTGCTCTCCAGGGGCTGGTGGTACCCCCGGACATCAACCTGAGGCCAAGACACAAGGGTGTTAGGCAATGAGAGGAGAAGGAGGATGGGGTTCACTCACTCCACACCCACGCTGATGCTGTGCCCCTCCCGAGCACAAGTGCCCACTGCAAACGAAGGCAGCCACACGGCTGGGGATATTTGAATGTGGATAGACATTTGCACATATTACAAGGCTATTACAGCTCATTCTTTTGGGTCATAAAGGAAAAATGGCTTTCTATTGGGGGGGTGCACACAAAGGATTCAGTGAACAAAAGATGATTTAGGAGGAAAATATCGAGATGGCTCTAATTCATTCTTTTTTATCATTCTTTTTTTTTTTTTTTTTTTTTGAGATAAGAGTCTCACTGTGTCACCCACGTTAAAGTGCAGTAACGTGTTCTTGGCTCACTGCAACCTCTGCCTGCCGGGTTTGAGCAATTCTCCTTCCTCAGCCTCCCAAGTGTGGGACTAAAGGCACACGCTACCACACCTGGCTAATTTTTGGTATTTTAGTAGAGATGGGGTTTCACTGTATTGCCCAGGCTGGTCTCAGGCAATCTGCCCCCTTTGGCCTCCCAAAATGCTGGGATTACAGGCATGAGCCACCATGCTTGGCCTGCCTATCTATCTGGTTCTTTGTTTACTTGGTGACAGGGTCTCGCTCCCTGCAGCCTCCAGCTCCTGGCCTAGAGTGATCCTCCCACCTAAGCCTCCCAAGTAGCTGGGACTTCAGGTGTGAGCCATTGTGACTGGCTAATTATTTTTTATTTTTGTAGAGACAGTGTCTCCCTATGTTGCCCAAGCTGTGAGTTCCTGAGCTCAAGCAGTCCTCCCACCATGGCCTCACAAAGTGTTGGAATTACAGGCATGAGCCACCATACCCTGCCAGCTTTTTAAAATTTTACATGAAACAAGGTTATTATGGGCCAGGACCAGTAGCTCATGCCTATAATCCTAGCACTTCAGGAGGCCAAGGTGGGAGGACATTGTGAGTTCAGGAGTTCAAGACCAGCCTGGGCAACATTGGTTGACTATCTCTACAAAAAGTAAAAATAAAAAATATTATCCAGTCATAATGGCTCACACCTGTAGTCCCAGCTACTCAGGAGGCTGAGGTGG
>PVKP010040412.1:0-19494 GCA_004027715.1 Plecturocebus donacophilus
AAAAAAAATGACAAGGATTCTTCTGCCTTTGGTCACCGTGCATGGGAATGTCCATATTTCTCTTCTCCTCCCTCTCCTCCTCCTCCTCCTTCTTCTTCTTAAGACAGGGTCTCACTCTGTCTCCCAGGCTGGACAATCATAGCTCACTACAGCTTCAACCTCCTGGGCTCAGCAATCCTCCCACCTCAGCCTCCCAAGTAGCTGGGACTATAGGTATATGCCACCACACCCAGCTAATTTTTGTATTATTTTGTATAGATCTTGCTGTGTTGCCCAGGCTGTTCTTGAACTCCTGGCCTTAAGTGATCCTCCTTCCTCAGCCTCCTGAAGTGCTGGGATTACAGCCATGAGCCACCACACCTGGCAAGGATGTCTAGAATCCTAAGAGCTGGTGGACAGGCTCTAAAAGGAAACCTCTTTTCTTCTCTGGCACAAATTGCCACAGGTCCCTTTTCCCAGGACCTACATTTCTGTCCTCAGCATTAATGGTTTCCACTTTGTGAGGGGTGAGGCTGTTTTCCTCCCAACCACATGGGAATATGCATGTTAAGACTTTTTGTGGTGTAAGCACTAATGGGACTTTCCAAGTAAGAAAAAGTTTGTTAATCTCAGGATTTTAGTTTTGTTGTTAACCCTTTTCAGGTTGCTGTGGGCTGGTGAGGTAGGAGGGATGTCTCTTTTTCCCTTTTAATTTTTGAAACTGTCTTTTCTTCATTTTAAGGATGAGCATTCACAGATTGTAAAAGCTTCCATGCAGCATGAGCAAGGTGAGTCATGGCTTCGTGACTGTCTATAGTCACCAGCGCTGACTGAAGTGACTGGAGGGAGAGTAAGAGCACCTGTCTTCATCCCTTACTGCTCCATTCTGAAAGCGCCATTTTATTTTCCACGATTCATTGCTCCCTTCTCCGCTAGAGTCTTGCAGTATCAAAACATAATTCAATATTTTTGTCACTGCAGTATGAAAAAAAGATCATTCAGGTCTGTGAGTTTGCAAGGACACTGGGCTTCTTACTCTTTCCAGTGCAACTTGGAGACTGTCATCTGCATTATGATATGGGTTACAAAACTTGGGGTCCTAGTAAACACACACACACAGAGTCTCTCACACACACACACAGTCACACACACACAGACACACACACACACAGTCACACACATATCACAATGTTTTTTCTGCAAGAGACATTTTTCTGTTTTATTATTCTTTTTATTGCTTTCTTTTTATTTTACTTCTATTTTCCCACCAGAAATAGTGGCTTCAAAGCCATAAGGTTCACACTTAAAAAAACAAAAATAAAGCAAAGAGAGCAGTGCAAATTTGATTCATTTCTTTTTCTTTCAATCTTCCAAAGTGGATGTAGAATGGTATAAAATAAAAGTTTAAGAAGTCAAGTTTTTGTCAGAAGCTGTGGTGTTAGGGCGTAGCTTTTTATTTTCTTTTTCTGAAAAGAGTTAAAGGAAGTCGTTTTTTTCTGGGAAGCATGAAGTTTCTGTGAGTGTTTTGTGGGGTTAGAGACTGAAGAAATCAGGGAAGGAACAGATGTTTGGTGTGATTAGTAGGTTTGATTAAATGGAACCAGCTTTGAAGTCTAATTGAAGACATTTGACGTGAACACACTAAGATGATTTTGGTGCTGAACGAAATAAAACTTAAAATGCAAGCCAGTAAAGGAAAAATAGATAATATGAGACATTTGTTGGCCAGGTGAGAGGCTATGCTGGTGAAATTACTATTGGCATCTGAAAACTCCACTTAGATTGAAATTTATTTAAATTTTCCCTTCTACTCAGTGGTGTTTCGCTGAAAACAGTATAAAACTTGTGGAGCATGAAAAATCAGCTTAGGTACCTTTTGCAAAATCAATAGATGTAACTACAATAGTCTAAAATAACGTATACAATTAACTATTTGGAGAAGGAAGGTGAAGAGGGCAATGAACGGGAAATGAATGTCTTATATTTCAGGTTTGAAAGTCAAAACATCCTGCTTAAAATAGATTGGCAAATAAATACAGATATCTTGTGTAAGATTTCAGATTATCATTCAATAATTAAAAACTGCCTGGGCACGGTGGCTCATGCCTGTAATCCCAGCACTTTGGGAGGCCGAGGCAGGTGAATCATGTGAGGTCAGGAGCTCAACCAGTAATCCCTGGCCAACATGGTGAAGCTCCGACTCTACTAAAAATAGAAAAAAAAAATTAGCTGGGTGTGGTGGTGGGTTCCTGTAATCCCAACTACTCAGGAGGCTGAGGCAGGAGAATCGCTTGAACCCAAGAGGCGGAGGTTGCCATGAACCAAGATTATGCCACTGCACTCCAGCCTGGACAACAAGAGAGAAACTCCATCCCCCAAAAAATTAAAGGCAAAAGAGATTTCCATGATCTCCCATTTGACCACTTCTAGAAGGGGAGAGGGGAATACTTTTCACATATTTATAACTTTGTGAACTATTGTGTTTTTATAGCTGTCATACAGGTACCAGTGTTTCACCTTGGAACAGAGAACTAAAACAGTACATACAGCTCTATTATCATATGATCCAGCAACCTCACTACTGAGTGTTTACCCAAAGGAAAAGAAATCATTATATCAGAAAGATCCCACGCACCTGGGTTTATCACAGCATCATTCACAATAGCAAAGATACAAAATCAGTCTCAGTGTTCATCAACGGGTGATTGGAGGTCTTATCCAAGGGAAATATATTAGTCTGTTCTCACACTGTTATAAATAAATATCTGAGACTGGCTAACTTATAAAGCAAATAGGTTTAATTGGCTCATGGTTCTGCAGGGTATACAGGAAGCATGGTGGCTTTTGCTTCTGGGGAGGCCTCAGAAAACTTACAATCATGGCAGAAGGGGAAGCAGGTGTCTTACATGGCCGGAGCAAGAGGAAGAGAGAGGCAGGGAGATGCCACACACTTTTAAACTGCAAGATTTCATGAGCACTCTATCACTAGAACAGCACTGGAAGGATGGTGCTAAACCATTAGAAACCACCTCCATGATTCAATCACCTCCCACTAGGCCCCACCTCCAACACTGAGGATTATAATTCAACATGAGATTTGGGTGGGGACACAGGTTCAAATAACATCATTCCATCCCTGGCCTCTCCAAATATCATGTTCTTCTCACACTGCAAAATACAATTATGTCTTACCAATAGTTCCCCAAAGTCTTAGCTCATTTCAGTATTAACTCAAAAGTCTACAGTTCATAGTCTCATATGAAAGAAGGCAAGTTCCATATGCCTATGAGTTTGTAAAATCAAAAACAAGTTAGTAACTTCCAAGATAAAATGGGAGTATAGGCACTGGGTAAATACTCCCATTTCAAGAGGGAGAAATCTGCCTAAAGAAAGGAGGTACAGGCCCCATGCAAGTCTGAAACTCAACAGGGAAGTCATCAAATCTTACAGCTCCAAAATAATCTCTTTTGACTCCATGTCTCTCATCCAGGACACCCTGGTGTAAGGGGTGGGCTCCCAAGGCCTTAAGCAGGGGAGGTCTCAGAGAAAAAACCATCCTGCAGTTACCCTCTGTGTGAATCAGACATTTATTTCGCTTTTTTCTAATTTTCTCATTACATCACTTATTTTAAAGCTGTGAGTTGAACACTGGTTTACTGTGTGGGAAAAAACTGAAGAACCCTATCAATTTACATGCTTTATAGGGACTGCTTATGGAGCCTATTGCTATTCTAACCACCCAGAAGGTAGGATCTCAGTGGATGGGACACTTGGAAAAACAAATCATTATTCTTTCTTATTCATGCTTGTGTTTTGTTTGAATAATATTTTTGTTTTACTTACAGGCTTTTTTTTAAATGTGGCTTTACCTACGAACCCATTTATAATGTGTTAGACATTCTCATTCAATGGGAAGTCTGCTGTATAGGACTCAATAGCAGTTGCTCAAGAAGGGGCAGCTAATAGTGTGTCAGAAGTCAGTGAGAAGCCAGACGTCTTCCTCCCTGATGCAGAGACACAATTACATGCAATTATGTCTTCTTTTTCATGCCTAGGGAAGCCACTGATATATCCACTCATAAAATGCTAGACTTTGGGTTTCTATTTAGAAGAAGGTTTTACAACTCAAAAAAAATTGTAAAGGCAGTCTCAAACTCAACATCTTAGGCATGTCAACCTCTAAAATGAACAGAGGACCTTAAGTTGTAAAATGTCAGGCTCATTTAACTTATAGCCATGTATCTGTGTATTTCAGACACACATGGGGAAGAGGGAAAGTACAATGTCATGGCTTCTGTAGTAATTCATTCAGGGCTAAGAATCACCTAGTCCAAGAATTCAACAAAGTGTCTCAACCTTGTTTTCCCAACGACCAATGTGGATGTGAACATGAAAATTAAGGCAGTTTCAGGGACTCACTATGGTGTAAATTGGGATCTGTTGCAGGCAACACTAAGGCCAGCATTCTGAATGTGCAACTTTGGACTAAGCACATTGCATATTTAGGAATGTAATCTAAGGAATTACTTTCAGTTGTGGGTGCAATTATGTTTATTGTAATGTTGTTGATAACATCATAGTAAAGAAAAATAATGTGAATATATGTCAGTGAGAGGTTGGACAAATCACCTAGAATCAACATATGCAACAGCATATTATATAGATGTGAAAAAGGAAAAGGTATTTATTTACATGATCAAATGAAAAGATGATAGAGATTGGAGTAGCAAAGTCGTTCTAAAGAGTGTCTGTAATATAATGTCTTTTATGTTAAAATTATATGTTAATAGATGCACTAAACCTTTTCCCAGTGAAATGATATATGTTGTTATAACTTAAGTTACAGGAATGAAAAGAGATGGAAAGGTTTACCTTTGTTCTTACTCTTTCATGCAGTCTGTCTTTTGTTTTATTTATTTATTTATTCATGTAGAGACTGGATCTTGCTATGTTGACCAAGCTGGATTCAAACACCTGGGCTCAAGCAATCCTCCAGCCTCAGCTTCTGGAGTAGCTCGAATTATAGGGATGCGCTGCACATAGCCATTTTTTAAAATAATAAGCATCTTTAATGCATTCATCTAAAACATAGTGAGAAAAGAGCACAGAGAAGAATAATATTTGGAATATTAGGGAATAACGTCTGTCACTTCTGTCCTGTCTGCTGCTATTTTATAAAAAGCCATAAGAACCAGCAATGTACACATAGTTTTCAGGCAAACAGACATGTATCTGCTATAAGACCATTTTTTAAATGATGAAATAACTGTCTGTGTGTTTGTATGTTTTGTGTACCAGTTTACAGTAGGTAAACTTATTTCATCGTTCTTTCTCCTGGATGTGTTCCATTATTTGGCACACTGTGGTGTATCAGTATCACATCACTGTTCTCCCAAATGTGTTATTCAAGGTTCTTGTCTTTTCATCCATGGTTTTATTTATGTATTGTTGCTCTGAGTTTCAGATACCGCTTCCATTTAATCTTCTAGTTCAGGGATTGGCAAATGCTTTTAGCAAAGGGCCAAATAGTAAATGTTTTTGGCTTTGTGGGCTGTCCAGTCTCTGTTGCAACTACATAACTCCATGGTTGTACTGCAAAAGCAGTCATGCACAATATATAAACATATAGGTATGGCTCTGTTTAAATAAAACTTTATTTACCCAAACAGGCTGTGGGTCAGATTTGGCTTTTTGGACAAAATTTTCTGACTTCTTTTCTAGGTTACTTATTTAAGTCTCAAAAGATGTGTCTCTGCATCAATGAATATAATGACAAATACAACTGCATAAATTTGTTTTTTATGAAATTATATAAAGTGTGTGTGTGTGTGTGTGTGAGTGTGTGTGTGTGTGTGTGTTATATCTCCCTAAATACTCTGAAAGGCATCAAAGTATGTCATCTCCAATATGCCACTTTGGTATGAGAATTATTTTTAGCTGAGATGGAAGAATGGCTTGAACCCAGAAGTTCAAGGTTGCAGTGAGCCGAGATTGTACCACCTCACTCCAGCCTGGGCGACAGAATGAGATTCTGACTCAAACAAAAAAAAGAGAGATAATAAAGTAAAATAAATAATAGAGGTGCAGAGGAGATGCAAATTCCACATATGGACAGATAGCCTTGTTGAATGAGAAACACAATTTTCCACCTTAGAAAATAATTAAATAGAAAGTTGAAGAAGGTATTCACAGAGAGGAAGTGGGAGAGTCAAGGACTGGCATTTCCATGAGTTCAGATGGCAGGTACCATGGGGATCATTGAGAGCTGGAATTGCAGGAAGAGCCACTTGAATTGGGCATCTTGAGTGATGACAGGCAGATAGCGGTTCTGTAAATGACCTATGGAATCGGGATGGCTGGGGAGATTAATCATGGAACTGGGATGCCAGTGTGTCCAACACATTATGCACGCAGAAGGGGAGACTCTGATGGGGTTCAGCACACACTACCCCAAAATACAGCATTTTGACATTTAGAAAAATAAATAGCAGAAGGAGAAAAGCTACTCTCACCTTTCCCTCAGGTTTCTCCCTTGAAACATGTTGCCAGGGTGGTCCCGAACCCCACTTTCCTGCTAGGAACCCCTACTCCCTTCTTCTTTTGCTCAAGGTAGCCTTTCCACCTGCCACTCATCAGCAAGCGCTCAGGAGGTGCACAGGCATCAGGAAGCGTCCTCTGATCACTCTGCTCCCTGAAACAAGTCAAGAAACCTGGGAAAATTTCTCTAACCTTCCCCTGAAGCAGGTCCTAGGACCTTCATTCAAGTGCCCTTCCTATCTACAGAAAGAAAGAACATTTTTGTCTCTGAAGACACAAACACAGAGAAGAATCTAACACACAGCCCTTGCTAAGTTCCCCCCCAACTTTATTCACATTAGTTCATGCCCTGTTGTCCTCCAATCATACTTCCGCATGCCCACCCACAAAAATATAGTTTTCTGGCTGGTCATAGTGACTTATGCCTGTAATCCCAATGCTTTGGGAGGCTGAGGCAGGGTGGATTGCCTGAGCTCAGGATTTCACCCTGTCTCTACAAAATATACATATATAAATTAGCTGGGTGACGTGGTGCCTGCCTGTAGTCTCCGCTACTCGGGAGGCTGAGGTGAGAGGATGATTTGATCCCTGGAGGCAGAAGTTGTAGTGAGCCAGGATTGTACCACTGCACTCTAGCCTGGGAGACAGAGCCAGACACTATCTCTCTATATATAGTTTTCCCTGGGTCTTTGGGTTTTTAACCTAAAAGCTCCTGTATCACACAAAATTTATACTAAATAAATATGTATGCTTTCTCTTCTCTGGCTGATCTGTGTTTTCTTATCAGGGTCTCAGTCATTAACCTTGCAATAGGTGAGGAAAAGGTCTTACTTTTTATCTCTTATAATGTGTAGGAGGTAGGGAGTTTGTAAACCATGCAACAAGACTACCGAGGAGACCCGAGGAATGGAATGCCCTCTGAAGAATTGCCTCAGAGGCAAAGACAGCAAAGAGCAGAACAGAATTGGGGATTGTGGGTGGGACGAGGGGCATAGACTATCAGAGGCAAATGATGAGGTAACTGAGTGCATGGCTTATCTAGAGAATTGCTCCCAGGGAGTATGTATTTTGGGGGAAGCACTCTTGGCTGCTCAGAAGGCTTTCTGGGCTCTGGGGATGGAGGGAATCAGCTGAATGTGTGATGGCCATCCTGGTTCCAGAAAGAGGCTGCATGTCCAAGTTCCTTAGTAAGCTCCTAGGGAGTTACCGGGATCTGGCTTGAGACAGAAGCTGCCCTTCCTGGGGACCTTGAGACTTGTTGCCTCCTAGTATTCTGCAGGACAGAAATGTGAGCTGCCTTTGTGTCTCGCAGTGTAGGGTAATTTTCTGCAAATTGGCTGAGATTGGAGTGGCACCTCCTGAAACTTCATTTTGTGGACTCTCCCCAAAGACGGAAATTCCCTTAGCAAAGATCATTTTTAATGCAAACCATCTGCTTCAATGAAAAACAAACAAAAAAAAAACAGAAAAGAAAAAAGAAATCATGACCTCAGTTTTCTGCAAAACAGACGAATCCTTGGTTTTCACCAAAAGGCAAAGTGCTAATTAATTTTTAAAATGCTGACCTCCTTTGAATTATTTTAGCCCATTAGATTAAAAACATATGTCATGATTGCATGTGTTTTTGTTCTTCCACAGGCTTGAAACTCTGGGTGTTTGGGGAGGCTTTCTATATGTCTCGAAGCCCTTCATACCTCATTGTGAACTGGCATCTCAGGTTACTTTTCTCATGAGTGACAGAACAAAGACCTGCATTGTGAGCAAGGGAGCGGCAAAGCTGAATTTTAAAGCATAAAGTGGTTAATTTAGAAGCAGCAGAGATTGGAGGGGGGAGAGAAATTTACTTAGTTTATAAACTTTTCTGGAGCTGGCCAATGTATGCCAGTTATATGACCAATTCAGGTAGAAATCAGACTTAGAAAAAGGAGAAAAACAATATACAAATAAACACATGTGAGGTGATATTAGAGCTTTGGTAATGGGGATTTAGGGGCTGTAGTTGATTTTAAGAGCCCGTGTGTGTATATGTGTGTGTAATTGGTGATCAAGAATTATTGGTCCTCAAAAATAATATTAATTCAATATATAATTCTATTTGAATAAAGAGTGGCTTGCGTTAGGGAGGATTTATAACTTACTTCCCCTTGAGCTTGGCAGTAGTATTCTTTTCTGGGGAAAAAAACCAATAGCAGTATTTTAAAATAGGGCAAAAAATAAAAATAGAGTCCTGGAAGTAGATCTATGCCACGAGCTGGGCTCCTTTGTAACACATCTCCACAGTAACTATACCTTCTTCATAAGGAATTAAATGAGAAGAAAACTGGACTACTATGCAGGCACGAGTTATTGATATCTTCTTTCTGCAATTTTTCTAGATTTTCTCAACATCATTGATTTACAGGATTGTCAGCAAGAAACACTGATGACCATGAAGATGAATAAGGAAGGAAAAGGGGTCTTGATTGGTGAAATTGATTATGATTTCATGTGTTCTTTACCATAGGGGATGCCTAAGTTCTGCAATTCATATTATCAGATCTGATGAATTAGAAACTCAATCACTGCTTGCCTGCACTAGAAAAAATGCCAGACATTGTGAGCCCAAGCAAATCATGACTAACTAAAATTTTTGAAGAATGGGAATCTCCAACATATAATGAGAACGTTTTGTTTTCCCAGAATTGTTTTTTGACTAAATGGAAAAAAGAAGAAAGAAAAAAGAATGTGTTAAAGAAGCTACAATGTTTACATCAAAGCCCAAAATACTTGGAGCGCTAAAAAATGCACTTAACATTTTAACCCAGGGGGAAATATTTGTCTTTCAAAAGTGAATTAGGGTCAGGTGCCATGTCTTACACCTGTAACCCCAGCACTTCCTGGGAGGCTGAGGTGAGGGAGCTTGAAAGGGCAACATGTCAAAACTCCATCTCTATACACAAAACATACAAAAATTATCTGACCATGAGGGCATATGGCTGTAATCCCAGCCACTTGGGAGGCTGAGATGTGAGATTCATTTGAGCCCTGGAGGTCAAGGCTGAAGTGAGCCATGGTCATACCACTTACTCCAGCCTGGTTAACAGAGTAAGACTCTGTCAAAAAAAAAAAAAAAAAAAGTGAATCAGGAAGATCAACGATTTAAGAAAATAAAATTTGACTGAGATTTGGGAAATGTGCATTATTGAGAAAAAATTGCAAAACGTTATTTCATTGTAAAGATGTGCTGGCATTATTTAAATATTAACATTCTCAAGGGTGATACATCTTAGAAAAAGTACAGTAAGAGTGATTTCAGGGCTGAGTAATTGCTTTGGCAATTTGAACTGATCAAATTGACCAGATGATTACCAAACCTCACCTCATTTTGCATGTATACATGATGACCATGCCCAGGAAAACTAGAATGATGGTGTAAACTATCATATATATGGTAGACTCCACGTCCACCTGGACCACTGGCCCCAGGACATGGACTATCATATATATGGTAGGCTGCACTTCCACTTGGAGGCCTGGAAAGGGGACAGGTATTATCATACATATGGTAGAGTTCATGTCCACCTGGAGGAGTGCAGCCAGGACATATTCTATTATATAAAAGATAAAATCCACTTTTGGCCAGGCATGGTGGCTCACGCCTGCAATCCCAGCACTTTGGGAGGCCAAGGTGGGCAGATTATGAAATCAAGAGATCAAGATCATCCTGGCCAACGGGGTGAAACCCCGTCTCTACTAAAAATACATAAAAATTAACTAGGTGTGGTGGCAAGCGCCTGTAGTCCCAGCTACTCGGGAGGCTGAGGCAGGAAAATTGCTTGAACCCAGGAGGGGGAGATGGCAGTGAACCGAGATTGCGCCACTGCACTCCAGCCTGGCGCCTGGTGATGGAGCAAGACTCTGTCTCAGAAAAAACAAAATAAAACAAAACAAAAAAATTAGCTGGGCGTGGTGGTTCACACCTGTAGTCCCAGCTACTCAGGAGGCTGAGGCAGGAGAATCATCTGAACCTGGGAGGCGGAGATTGCAGTGAGCTGAGATCGCGCCACTGCACTCCCACCTGGTGACAGAGCAAGACTCCGTCAAAACAAAACAAAACAAAACCCACTTTCACCTGAAGGACTGGAGTCAGGGCATATGCTAGCATATATACAGTAGGCCTCATTTTCCCCCATAGTATTGGACCCAGTACATATACTACTATATAGATGGTAATTTCCAATTCCAACTGGAGGACTGCCAGGGGGCTTATATTATCATCTCTGTGGTAGATTTCACATCTACCTGGAGGACCAGCAGCGAGCATATATTATCATATACATGGTAATTCTTACTTCTACCTGGAGGAGTAGCAGAAGGTCATATATTATCATATATATGGTAGGCCCTACTTCCACCTGGAAGACCAGACCCAGGACATTTAGTATTATATATATTGGTAGACTTCCTCTTCCACCTAGAGGAATAGACCCAGGGCATATTTTATCTTATATATGGTAGACTCCCCTTCCACTGGGAAGAACAGACCCAGGGCATATTTTATCTTATATATGGTAGACTCCCCTTCCACTGGGAAGAACAGACCCAGGACATATTTTATCTTATATATGGTAGACTCCCCTTCCACTGGGAAGAACAGACCCAGGGCATATTTTATCTTATGTATGGTAGACTCCCCTTCCACTGGGAAGAACAGACCCAGGGCATATTTTATCTTATATATGGTAGACTCCCCTTCCACTGGGAAGAAAAGACCCAGGGTATACATTATCATATATATAGTAGATGCCTTCCACCTGGAAGACTGGACCCAGTGCATATAGTATTATATATATGGTAAAGTCCCATTCAACCTGGGAGACTGGAATCAGGGAATATATTATATATGGTAGACTCCTTTCACTTAGAGGAGTGGAGCCAGGGCATATATTACCATGTATATGGTAGATACCTCTTCCACTTGGAGGAATAGACCCAGGGCATATTTTACCTTATTTATGGTGGTAGACTCCTCTCCCACCTGGAGGAATAGACCCAGGGCATATATTATCATATATATAGTAGACTCCCCTTCCACTGGGAGGACTTAACCCAGTGTGATGGTTAATACTGAGTGTCAAGTTGATTGGATTGAAGGTTACAAAGTATTGATCCTGGGTGTGTCTGTGAGGGTGTTGCCAAAGGACATTAACACTTGAGTGGGTGGGCTGGGAAAGGCAGACACACCCTCAATCTGGGTGAGCATCGTCTAATCAGCTGCCAGCTCAGGTGGAATATAAGTAGGGAGAAAAATGTGAAAAGAGAGACTGGCCTAGCCTCCCAGCCTATATCTTCCTCTCGTGCTGGACACTTCCTGTCCTTGAACATTGGACTCCAAATTCTTCAGTTTTGGAGCTTGAACTGGCTCTCTGTGCACCTCAGTCTGCAGACAGCCTATTGTGGGACTTTGTGATCATGTGAGTCAATACTCAATAAACTTCCATATATATATATATACACACACACACACATATATTTCATTAGTTCTGTCCCTCTAGAGAACCCTAATATATTATTATATACATGATAGACTCCCCTTTCTCCTGCAGCCAGGACATATATTAGCTTACATACAGCAGTAAACTCATGTTCACAGTGACACCATTAAAGCCACCCAGTGAGGTTTTCTATTCTAGTGTTGACTGCATGTAGATTTGGTCAGCAAAATCCCCATAACCTACAAATCCATTGGATGTCCTTTGATGCTAAAGCCCACTGACTTGGTGCAAAACTCTCAAGTTGTGAAATCGAGTTATATAAAAATGCACCCTCAGCCCCTCGTCTGGAATTCCTTTGCGGGTACTTCCTGGGACCATGTTTTGAATGACTTGCCTGCACAGCTTGCCTCTTCCCTGGACACTACCAAGGCTACAGCATTTGAGATGATGGGTTGGTCATTTTGGTTTTCCAGTCATAGTCAGGGTTCTCCAGAGAAATAGAGCCAATGGGATATAGAAGTACATAGAGATTATTTTATGGAATTGGCACATGACTGTGGGAGCTGGAAAGTCTAAAATCTTCAGGACATGGTGGGAGGTTGGAGATTCAGGCAAGACTGGTTGCAACCTCGAGTCCTAATTCTGCAGGGCAGTGGGCTGGAAACTCAGGCATAACTTTTACACTGTAGTCTTGAGGCAGAATTTGTTCTTTGGAAAACTCCCATCTTTATTACTATTATAATAATTATTATTATTTTTGAGACAGAGTCTCATTCTGCTGCCCAGACTGCAGTGCAGTGGTATGATATCAGCTCACTGCAACCTCTGCCTCCCAGGCTCAAGCAATTCTCATGCCTCGGCCTCCCTGATACCTGAGATTAAAGGCACGGACCATCAAGTATGGCTAAATTTTGTATTTTTAGTAGAGACGAGATTTTGTCATGTTGGCCAGGCTGGACCTCAGTTATTCTTAAGGCTTTTAAGTGGTTGGATGAGGCCCACCTACACGATGGAGGGTCAAGTCCTTTATTTAAAGTCAACTGATTGTAGACGTTGATCACATCTACAAAATAACTTCACAACAACACCTAGACTGGTTTGAGTAAACAATTGGGTACCATAGCCCAGTGAAGATGACATATAAAATTAACCAATATATCCCAGGGACACTCAATAAGTGCAGTCCTTCCGGTGGAAGAAGAGTCTACAATATATAAGATAATATATGCCCTGGGTCTATCATCTATGTATCTTACCTATCTATCATCTATCTATGTATCTATCTGCTAAACAAAAACATCAGGTCTAGGCATGGAGGCTCATGTCTGTAATCCCAAGACTTTGGGAAGCCAAGACCAGAGGACTGCTTGAGTCCAAGATTTCAAGATCAGCCTGGGTGAGATGATGAGACCTTGTCTCTATTTGAAAAATAAAAAATAACCTTAAAAAGGAAAAATAAGGCTGTTAAATAATTAGTTTTATTCAGTGTCTTACTGAAAATTGCAATTCCAGAATCTTTCGGAGAGTTTCTGTTAGACTGCAGCCCATCGCTTACCTACAGGCAGTGGAGGCTCCACACGTGCTCAGAAGTTACAACAAATGTGCTCAGAAGCCATAAAAGTCATATGTTCTCAGAAGGCACCTCAGATATGTTTAGATGTTACATTAGAGCCAGTTCTCATCAAGGTTTGGGTGCCAGGGAACAACTGGTTATAGATAACAGAGGCATAGTCATTCACCCTGTCGGACATTATCTTATGTGCTGGGCTAGGAGCAGTGAAACCATCTTTTCTAAAAATGCAGTGATTCAGGCAAGAGATGTGGGAACCTATGATTGATTTATCCATTTATCACCCTCAGGGCATTCTTCCACAGGGCTGGACTCAGTCACTGAATCAGGGACTTCGTGACTGTCCCCTGGCAAACAGAAAGCACTAACATAGCTTGTTGAGTTTGGTACTTTGTCTCAAATATCTGTCTATCTCCTCCTGGTTCCTATTGGTAGTTTCTCTGGAGAACTCTGGCTAACACAGGAACTCATGCTATTCTTAGGAGGAAGTTCTTAGCATTTCCTCCTAAGAATAGCATTCAATGATAACTTTCTGCAACTTATGTATCTTACACCTGGAGGAAGAAGTGGCTGTGTAAAGGAGAAACATGGATAGAACGCCCTTCAATGTTTGGCTTCCTGACCCCTGGAAAGGTTGGACAGGTGAGTGCAAGCATACACAAGGAAGGATTTGGATGGAGACAGAGAAGCTCTGTCTGGTGAACATCATTTTGATAAAATAATTATGACCAATAATGAAAGTTTACCCCCGTTAATCAGGACGCCATCCCTTTTACAAAAATACTGCTACAAATAAGACCCGATGCTCGTTAAGGTCTTTGTCATCATTCTTGGTGATTACTAGTATCCTCATTTGCAAATTTATTTTGCCAGTAAAAGGTGAAGGCTTAGAGAGGGGAGCAAGCGGCCCCCGCGCAGCCAAATGTTTTGTCTGTAAGCTGAAAATCGATTACATGTTCATTAGCCTCCTGATTAGTCACAGTCTCTTAGAAGAAAGAGGGTTCTGTTTATATGTTGAACCCCTCTGTTTTCTTTTTTAATGAGTAGTTTCCTTTTTGTTATACAGACCAAGAAAAAAGGCGACTGGATTGGATGTAAAATGATAGTTGATCTGCTTTCATGAATAAAGAATATTCATAAGGCAAAGAGGAGACACACCACATCACTTCGTAGGGAGTAAAAAAAAATTGCTTGCAAGCATCTCTCTGTGTCAACAAGCTTCAGTTAGAAAGCAGTATTCTTAATTGAAGTAGATTATCACCTAAGGATGAAAATGAAGCCACATAAAGATATTGAATCCTTGGGTTGGATTTCTTCATAATTCTGGCCTTCTTTTTGTATGCTGACTTCCTGCAGACTTTTCAGGCAGCCCCACAGTGAGCAGAAGGAGAACCATGCGGCTTAATCACCCATGAAATCCTACAGCAGTGCACGGGCTGGGGAGGGAGGGCTATTATTCGCACATAGGGAGGTGTGAGCACCATTAAACTGTTTGGCTGCAGAGAATCTACATGTACTATAGATGAGGCCTGAGAGTAACTCAGTATCTTCATTTGTAAGCTAAGTTTTCTAGTAAAAATACAAGTACACAAATAAAGAGCATTCATTTTTCTTGTTTTGGTTTGCTTTAAGATAATAGACTTTATTTTTAGGCATTTTTAGGCTCACAGCAAAATAACCAGAAAATATAGAGAGGTTTTATAAACCCTTGTTGATGAAAAAACGTCAAACTTTGCAAAATATTTGAAGAAATTTATGCTGAGTCAAATATGAGTGACCAGTGGACCGTGAAACTGTTACAGAAAAGGGGTCCCGATCCAGACCCCAAGAGAGGGTTTTTAGACCTCATACAAGAAAGAATTCAGGGTGAGTTCATAGAGTACAGTGAAATCAAGTTTATTGAGAAACCAAAGGCATGAAAGCATGGCTACTCCATAGGCAGAGCAGTGGTGTGGGCTGCTCAACTGCTTGTACTTACTGTTACTAAGACTTCCTGATTATATGCTAAACAAGGGGTGAGTTATTCACAAGTTTTCTGGGAAAGGGTGGGCATTTCCCAGACCTGGGTTTCTCCCCTTTTGAGACCATGTAGGATAATTTTCCGATGTCGCAATGGCATATGTAAACTGTCATGGCGCTGGTGAGAGTGTCTTTTAGCCACTAATGCATTATAATTAGTGTATAATGAGCACTGAAGACAACCAAATGTCACGCTCATCACCATCTTGGTTTTGGTGGGTTTTGACTGGCTTCTTTACAGTATGTTATATTATCGGCAAGGTCTTTGTGACCTGTATCTTGTGCCGACCTCCTGTCTCTTCCTGTGACTTAGAATGCCTTAACTTCCTGGGAATGCAGCCCAGTAGGTCTCAGCCTTAATTTACCCAGCCCCTATTCAAGATGAAGTTGCTCTGGTTCAAATGCCTCTGATAACACAGGCCGCGGGAGATCCTGAGGATATGCACCCAAGATGGCCGGGACACAACCTAGTTTTATGTATTTTAGGGAGACATGAGATATTAATCAAATACATGTAAGATGTGCATTTGTTCAATTCAGAAAGGCAGGACAACTCCAAGCTAGGGGGGCTTCCAGGTCATAGGTAGATTTAAACATTTTCTGATTGGCAATTGGTTTAAAGAGTTATTATCAAGAGAAAAGAATGTCTGGGCCAGGCATGGTGGCTCACGCCTGTAATCCCAGCACTTTGGAAGGCCGAGGTGGGCAGATCACAGGGTCAGGAGTTCGAGACCAGACTTACCAACATGGTGAAACCCGATTGCTACTAAAAATACAAAAAGTAGCCAGGCTTGTTGGTGTGTGCCTGTAATCCCAGCTTCTCAGGAGGCTGAGGCAGGAGAACCACTTAAAACCGGGAGGTGGAGGTTGCATTGCGGTGAGCTGAGATTGCATCACTACACTCCAGCCTGGGCAACAGAGGGAGACTTCATCTAAAAAAAAAAAAAAAAAAAGACAAAGGAATGTCTGGCTTACGATGATAAGAGGTTGTGAAGACCAAGGTTTTATTAATGTGTGGATGAAGCCTGCTAATTCCAAAAGGGAGGAGGATATAGTGAGGCTTGTCCGATCGTCCCTTCCTGCCATGGCCTGAACCAGTTTTTCAGGTTAACTTGGAAAGCCCTTGTCAAAAAGGAGAGGGTCCGTTCAGATTCAGATGGTGGGGAAGGGGAGAGGGTTTGAATTTTTTTTTTTTTTTTTTGAGACGTAGTCTTGCTCTGTCACCCACGCAGTGTCATGATCTCGGCTCACACTGCAACCTCCGCCTCCCAGGTTCAAGCGATTCTCCTGCCTCAGTCTCCTGAGTAGCTGGGATTACAGGCATACACCACCACACCTGGCTAATTTTTAAAATATTTTTAGCAGATACAGGGTTTCAACATGTTGGCCAGGCTGGTCTCCAACTCCTGACCTCAAGTGATCCACCTGCCTTGGCCTTCCAAAGTGCTGGGATTACAGGTGTGAGACGTTCTGGCAATTTTATTTTTAATTTTATTTTTCATTTATACCCTCTCATTCAATCCATTTTCCAGTCTTAAATTAGTGTAATACATTTGTGACAATTGATAATGCAATGTTGATACTTTGAACCCAAAATAACTGAGGCAGGTCTCAGTCAATTTAGAAAGTTTATTTTGCCAAGGTTAAGTACACACCTGTGACTGACAGCCTCAAGAGGTCCTGATGATGTTTGTCCAAGGTGGTCAGGGCAGAACTTGGTTTTATACATTTTAAGGAGACATGAGACATCAATCAATATATGTAAGATGTACATTGGTTCAGTCTGGAAAGGCGGGACAACTCAAAGTGGGAGGGGACTTGCAGATCATAGGTAGATAAGAGAAAAAATGTTTGCATTCATTTGAGTTTCTGATTAGCCTTTCACCGAATGCAAAATTTACAGGAATTAGTACTTATGCCTCAGTCTAGCTTAGTGAAACAATAGGGCAGAGGAAGCCATCAAATACCTACTTGTCTCACAGGGGCTAAGGGATGACTCTGAGTTCCTTCTGCCCTTTATCCACAAGGAGTTTCTTTGTTGGCAGATTGTGAGAGAGGTATGCAGCTTTTTTTCTTTGCAGGTATTGTATTTAGGAATAGAACGGGAGGCAGTTTTGCCTGACAGTTCCCAGCTTGACTTTTCTCTTTGGCTTAGTAACTTTGAGATCCTGAGATTTATTTTCCTTTCACAATACATTCTTTTTAACTGAAGTCCATAGTTTATATCAGCTTTACCACTTCCGTTGTACACTCTCTGGGTTTTGACAAGTGCATATATGTTACTATATAATTATAACACCATTGCAGATGTAATGTAATCCAGAGAATGTATGCAGAATTAATTTAGAATTCCAGTCTGTGTGATACTATGTTTTCGTTGATTGGAGTCTTGCTCTCTTGCTCTGTCACCCAGGCTGGAGTGCAGTGGTATAATCTCAGCTCACTGCTACCTTCAGCTCCCAGGTTCAAACAATTCTCCTGCCTCAGCCTCCCGAGTAGCTGGGATTACAGGTGCGCACCACCATGCCTCTCAAAGTGTTGGGATTATAGGCATGAGCCGCCATGCCAGGCCACTATGTATTTTTTAAACCCCCAATTCAATTTCTCTGAATCAATTAAGAAATCAATCCACCTCTTCTAATAAAATACAAAGGATTGAAGGTTTCTTGTTGCTCACTGCGTTAGTCTGTTCTCACACTGCTACAAAGAACTACCTGAGAATGGATAATTTATAAAGAAAAGAGGTTTAATTGGCTCATGGTTCTGCAGGCTATTCAGGAAGCATGGCTCGGGAGGCCTTAGGAAACTTACAATCATGGAGGAAGGTGAAGAGGAAGCAAGAGTCTTACATGGCCAGAGCAGGAGCAAGAGAGAGAGAGAGAGGAGGTGCCACACACTTTTAAACATCCAGATTTTCTGAGAACTCTATCACAAGAACAGTACTTGAAGGATAGCACTAAACCATTAGAAAGTGCACCGATGATACAGTCACCTCCCGCCAGGCCCCACCTCCAGCTTTGGGGTTTACAACTGAACTTGAGATTTGGGCAGGGACATAGATCCAAGCCATATCACTCACCATCAAGGAGTCACCATCATCATCAAGGAAGTAATGTCAGCAATACGAAGACAATAAGAAAAAATGGTGTGCCTATTGGGCGTGTGTCAATCAGGCTTCAGAAGGTGGGTAATAAGAAACTTCTGTGAGCTAAAAGAACATATTCTAACCCAATGCAAAGAAACTAAGAACCTTGAAAAAAGATTTGACAAAATGTTAACGAGAATAGACAACTTAGAGAGGAATATAAGTGAATTGATGGAGATGAAAAACACAACACGAGAACTTCACAAAGCATGTACAAGTTTCAGCAGCTGAATTGACCAAGCAGAAGAAAGGATATCAGAGGTCGAAGATCAATTCAATGAAATAAAACGAGAAGGCAAGATCAGAGAAAAAAGGGTAAAGAAGAATGAACAAAGTCTCCAAGAAATATGGGACTATGTGAAAAGACCTAATCTATGTTTGATAGATGTACCTGAATGTGATGAAGAGAATGAATCCAAGCTGGAAAATACTCTTCAGGATATCATCCAGGAAAACTTCCCCAACCTAGCAAGGCAGGCTGATATTCAAGTCCAGGAAATACAAAGAACACCACAAATATATTCCTCAAGAAGAGCAACCCCAAGGCACATAATCGTCAGATTCACCAGGCTTGAAATGAAGGAGAAAATGCTAAGGGCAGCCAGAGAGAAGGGTCGGGTTACCCACAAAGGGAAGCCCATCAGACTCACAGCAGATCTCTCAGCAGAAACCCTACAAGCCAGAAGAGAGTGGGGGCCAACATTCAACATCCTTAAAGAAAAGAACTTTCAACCTAGAATTTCATATCCGGCCAAACTAAGCTTCATAAG
>PVKP010040413.1:0-19493 GCA_004027715.1 Plecturocebus donacophilus
AAAAAAAAAAAAAAAAAAAACTCTAGCCTTTGAGTGCTTAGGGAGGCTGGTTTTAATTACTCCCATCCATCCACTTGTCTAGCCCTGTGATGATTTAACTCTTTACTGCAATATTGTTGTCTCAGTGAATTGGTTTTATCTGCACACCAGGAAAAAATAACTCACTGGAAGATTAGAAAGGGATGAAACACATGGAATTGCACATTGGCAGGTCTTGTTCATATGGCCAACACTACAATTGTGAAGCATCTGTACCACTGTTTCTCTCTTTAAACTGATTACCACTTTCCTTTTTTCCTCTTAAATGTCCATTTGCAGCCATGGGTCACTGTTTTCTGTTTGTTTTTGGTTTTTTTTAGACAGAGCCTTGCTCTGTCACCCAGGCTGCAGTGCAGTGACACAGTCTTGGCTCACTGCAACCTCCAACTCCCAAGTTCAAGCGATTCTCCTGACTCAGCCTCCCGAGTAGCTGGGATTACAGGAACATGCCACCATGCCTGGCTAATTTTTTGTGTTTTTAGTAAAGACAGGGTTTTACCAGGTTAGCCAGGATGGTCTTGATCCCTTGACCTTGTGATCCACCCACCTTGGCCTCCCAAATTGCTGGGATTACAGGTGTGACTCACTGCACCCAGCCACAGGTCACTGTTAAAGAATTACCAGACTATTTTGCTAATCACAGAATAAATAAATGTCTCAACGTGCTTTTCTGATAGCTAAACCTTGAGGAAACTGTTTAATTTCTTGGTATCACATAACACTGAACAATCTTTGTGACTTTTAGTCTGCTTCCCAAATAAAAACATATCATCATTAAAACATAACTATTGTTATGGGATATACTTCTGCTAACAAATTAGTATAAATTTTAACAACTGTCATTTTGCTTCCTATCAGAGATAAATAAAAAAGGTCATTCATTAGTTTTACGTTTTTATTTTTGTGCCTAAAATTGATCTATAAATTGCATAAAATTCATAAATATATAGAAATGCAAAGAATGCATGTAAAATAAAGAACTGGTAAAGTCTGGAAAATACAAGGTCTTATAAATTTCTAGAAGTTGTCTTGAAAAACTCACTGCCACCAATGTTGTGTGATGTGTTGAACAATAAATGTAAAAATGAATATTTTCAGTAACAGAGCTACTTCACAGTGAAAATTTTCCAGCACAAAACAGTCCCTAATCTAAATTATTTGCTTAAGTTTAGCACATTCCTCTTGAAAACCAGATGGATGGGGTAATTTTCTACAATTTTGCTGTCCAACATGGTAACTACTAGGTATTTAATCTATTAAAAATAAATAAAATTAAAAACTAATTCTCTAGCTTGCTTAGTCACACTAGCCTCATTTTAACTCAAGTATAACCATATGTAGTGAGTAACTATGGTATTGGACATAGAAGATACAGAATATTTCTATGATTGCATAATGTTCTATTAGACAGCCCTATTTTATAGATAAGTATTTAGAGTCATTCCTGATTATAATTCATTTATTTATTATTTAAATTATAGACAACTAAACTGCACTTTTAAAGAGTAGAATTAATTACCTGAGATTCCACTGGTTGACTGAGAAACTCAGTTCTTCTCAGTACATTACATGGTACCTGAAGTTGTATTACTAACTTACCCATTATTGCTAATATAAACCACTGCCTCCATTTCCATTAAGGTGTGGGCCCAAGATGTAGTCCTGATGTTTTTGTGCTTTCTAGATGTTTATCTAAACTTGGGAAAAGGAGACCTTTGGAGTCACTAACTGCATCATCTCAAAAACCAAGCTAAGGTTTATTTCTGAACACCAAATTTCTCATTTATCCACAGACCAGGCTCTTGAGAACCTCCTGTGTAAGAACGAGTCCGTGTTCTCAAAGATGCAAACACAGTTCCTGGGGGAGCCAAGATGCTGTAGTACAAAAGGGACAAGCTGGGGACTGTGGACCACATCCAGAATTCAGCCACATTTTGTTTATTATGGAAAGGATGGGCCTGACAGTGTTTGAAAAATAGAAAATATTTCTAACATTAAAACCTCATACTATTAGCACTAAAATCTTTATTTCTTTGTTCTCAAGAGAAGTGGAAATATCTGGATGCATTGGGCTTATATTACCGCTGACCAACAGCTGGCCAGGGTGGAAGCAGCTTCTCCTATAGGCAGAAACCCCTATGCTGTGCACCACACCTCTTATTCCTGTTGCCTCATATCATGGCCTCATGCAGGTTTCCTCCTGTATTATCTGTCTGGCTCCCAACAGGCCTGGTTTGCATTCTGGCCCCAACATTTACTGGCCAGATGGCCTTGGGCATGCTACCCAGGTTCTTCAAAGGTAGGCTATCCAACCTGGAAGAGGAAACTGAATTATCTCCCAAAACAAATCAATAAAACAAAAGATTTACAAGCTCAATGTGCTTTTGCACTTTCACAAGTAGATGAGGACAGGGTTAAGGATGGCAGGGAAATTATTGTGGGAAGCATCTAATCTCTTGGTTCTAAGTTTTTCCCATCATTTGCCTAGGCAACTGTGGTTTTGATTTATACAAATAAAATAAGATCAATTGAGATCAAATCAAGATCCATCTTTTATTTGTTGTTTCATCAGGTATATTTATAAGAAAAGAAGTTTTAAAAGTACTTGCTTTGAACTGAATTCAAAGTTCATGCTCATGACAGAATTCACCATCTGATTGAGACAGGTAATAAGCAGTTTCTGTGAAATCACCACCTTGGTCGATTTTGCCCTGCCAAGTACTGGCTCTTGATACAGGAATTGAATCTCTGGGAGAAGTTCAAAATTTTTCTTCCTGTGACTCCTAGATTAAGCACAGAGGGTCTTTTTTGAAGCTCAGCAGACCCAGGATTAAATCTCAGCTCTGCTATTATAAACCATACATACTTAACAATTACTTGTTTTTCTAAGCCTCAGATATCTTACCTTGAAAAAAGGGAAAATAATGATGCATACACTTTAATAGTGTTGTTAGAAATAAATGGCACAACATGTAGAAAATACTTAGCAAAGGGCCTGGAGCTCATTAACTACATAATGGATGTTAACAACTGCTTTATCATTCACAGAGAGGCCAGCATAGCCCAAAATAGCAATATGTGAAGCAGAGGTCAAGTGAATCCATAATGCTATCTCAGTTAATTGCAAATGTGGTCAGAGATATGATCTGAGAAATACCCTTGGCATCAGGCAGTTTCTGGATTTATTTTATTTTATTGATAGGGTATTCTATAGTCTAAAAGTCAGATATGCTTCAGATTTCACAGATGGTGCAATAGCAGTCTATTCTGCCTTTCTATCTAAAGAATTATTAAAGTTCCAAGTGCCTCAAATCCATTTCCAAAGTAGGCGTGGTATAAATTTGTATGCATGTGTCTTAGTCACATATACACATACACTGCAATTCCAGAAAAGTACAGAATATGCACTAACATTTATGAGTATCATTTAAATTAAAATAATAACATTTCTTAGGATACATTAATAATATAAATAAGATACAAAAATGGCAAACATGTTATAAAATTGTTTAGCTTATAAAAGATTTATACAGTAATTACCTTTTACATTCTAAAAATTACATCTATTTTCATATAATGGATTCAGAGAAAGGAAGACTCAGTATTTGCCTCTGCCCAAGTGAGAGAACAACAATCTAAATAATTTCCAAACGGTGGAGTAGTACAATGACCTAGAAAGATTAAGGCAACAGCTTATGTAAAAGTCCACGTGAACAGCATTATGAGTTTGGCAGCCTTGGCTACTGCTTTACGAATCTGTTCTGTTCATTAAAATGTTTCCAAATGAAAATAAGAATATAAACAATTTTACCAAAAAATGTAAAATCTTATTGCAAAATTAGAGTACGAAGTCAATCAAGATTTCATTTCCACTATCAGACTGTAAAAAACATTTAACTGGTAATACCCAACTGATAACATCTCAATGGAGGGCTATTTGGTAATTATTCTAAATACCTTAAAAATATATAACCTTCTGAGCCAGCAATTCTACGTCTAAGTTAATAACAATAGAGGCATAGTAATTATTCATCTTTAAAGAAGAGTTTCTTGCAGATATTGAAAATAACATACATTTGAAAACTACCTAAGGAATTAGTTAATCTCTAGGATAGGCATAGAGTGTAATCATATATAGCCACTAAAATAATGGGAAAAGATACTTATCCTAGTGGCATGGAAAAACAACTCACAACATATTAAGGAGAACAAAGCAGGTGACAAAACAATGACTCTTCTAAGAACCCATTTGTTATGAGCTGAATTGGGTACTCCAAAGATTCGTATGTTGACGACCTCACTCCTAGTAACTCAGAATATGACCTTACTGGGAAAGAGGGCCATTGCAGAAAGGATTAGTTAAGATGAGGTTATATTATGAGTGGAGTGGGCCCCTAATTCAATATCACTGGTATCATATAAAAGGGAAACTTTAGGTGTGCGCGCGCACACACACACACACACATATGCACACACACAAAATTCCATGTGAAGAAGAAGGCAAAGATCAGGACAATACTTCTGTAAGTCAAGGAACACCAAATATTGCCAGTAAATCTACAGCCGCTACAGAGAGTCATGAAACAGATTCTTCTTCATGCCCCTCAAAATGAATCAACCTTGCTGGCACTTTAATCTCAGACTTCTAGTCTCCAGAACTGCGAGATAATACATTTCTAAGCTACTTAGTTTGTAAGTCTGTAGCAAATTAATAAATTATGTGGTTTGCCCTAGCAAACTAATACATCACTTTTGTAGACAAAAACATAAAAGATATCTAAAAGTATATTTCAAAATATTAAGGTTAGTTACCTCTCAGTGGAAGAACAAGAGATAATTTTAAGTAACTAATTTCTGCTTATTTTGTGATTAATAAATATTTTACTTATGCACAAAACAGCTCTAAATATCATGTCCAAAAAAAAACTTCACCCCAAAGACAAATATTCTTATGATGATAGTTGGCAGCACAGCAGACATGGGAGTGGCAAGAAGTCAGACAGACATGGTTTGAAACCCTGCCTTGGTCACTTACCACCTGTGTGACTTGAGGCAAGTGACCTTATAAGGTCATGTTAAGATTTGAATGAAAGTATATAATGTAGGTAGCACTGACATGGTTCAGCCTGGCACGTAGCAAGAATTCATTTATGTGTAGCCATTATGGGAATTTCTGCTATTTGGGGGGCTTTCTTTTTTTTTTTTTTATAAAACAAACGATTATGTTATTCCCTTCAGAAAACACCTTAACAAATTAATGGTCACTCTGCGAAAGCCTGCAGACAGTCTGAGGCTACAGTGTGTCTCAGACGCCGACCTAGAACTTGACGCTCTGGTCTCATCATTCTTTCCTTGCCAACCACACCTGCCTAATTTTACTGTCCCACTCAAATTCACTCCAGTTATGTAGAACTGCTCTTTATGATCTTCAGTACAAGAACATTTGCGTCCATGTGCACATGCACGTGTGTACACATGCACGTTTAAGAGATAACATCTAGAGAAGCAGAAGATTCCTGCGAAATTTCCAATGCTTTCTTTCCAAACCTTTGCAGTAAAAGAATATTTGGAGGAAAAGAAGGAAAATAGCATGTTTTAAATGTTTCCTATGTGCCATTAATATTTGCAAATGTTATTTAATGAACACAATAATTATGCCTGCTAGTTATCATTATTTCTACTCTTATAAATATGAAAAGCCCAGAGGTTAAATAAAGAGTCCAAGGTCACATAGCTTGTAACTAATGGAGCTGGTGGTCAAATCCAAGTATTTTTTTCCATTACTAAATGAGAACAAAGTGAATAAAACCAAGTGTTTTTTTTTTTAGCTAGCACTACAGGGTGACTATAATAAATGACAATTTCTTGTGTATTTTCAAATAGCTAGAAGAACAGAGTTGGAATGTCCCTGACACACACAAAAAAAATGGCAAAGGTTTGAGGTGATGGATATGCTAATTTCCATGATCTGAACATTACACACTGAATACATGTATTGAAATACCACATTATATCCCCAAAATATGTACAATTATGTTAATTAAAAATTTTTTAAAGCACTAGCAACTTAAAATTATGCACTGCAGAATGATGTTTTAGCCAAAGACCAACCATATATATGATGATGGTCCCTTAAGATTATAATACTGAATTTTTACTGTACTCTTTCGATGTTTAGATGTTTAGATACAAAAATACTTACCATTGTGTTACAGCTGCCTACAGGATTCAGCACAGTCATATGCTGTACAGGTTTTGAGCCTAGGAGCAATAGGTTATACATGTAGCCTAGGTGTGTAGTAGGCTATCCCATCTAGGTTTATGTAAGTATACTCTATGATGTATGCACGATGAGGAAATCACCTAATGACACATTTTTCTCTGAGCCTATTCCTGTCATTAAGCAGCACGTTTGTATATGCATATGAAAGAGAGACAGAGAGAGAAACTACAATATTAACACCTCAAATTTAACTACTGTTGCTGGTAAACATAGCCTTTCCCCCCAGCATAGCTGGAGTTTAATGCCACTATCAATTTCACACACACTTTTTTTTCAGCAATGAAGCATATATCTTTAAAAATAAATTTCAAATTCATCTCCTGGGTGGATGGTGATCACATAATAATCATGCTTTGCTTTCAACTGCTTCATAAATAAAATCTGTGAATCTGACAAGAAAAGTTCTTACCTAAACTCTAGTTGATGATTATAACAAATGAAAACGTACCTTTCCCCTATCCTCACAAACCTCCAGCTATAGATGGACATTAAAGTTAGTCCATCAGATATTTCTCTTATGGGAAAGATTTTTCAGATATCTGAGATTTAGTATTCTGGGTTCGAGGACAGTAAACCTCTATTGAGCCCTCTCCCATAAAGTGGAGGAGAACTTTCACACACTTAAGCTCATTTTATTTCACAACTCTGTGTTACGTTTGTTTATTCTCATTTTATAGTTCAAGAAATTGAGAGACAGAAAGATAAAGGTATTTACCCAATGTTTCTCAGCCATTAATTCATTTTTATCATTAAAAAACATCTTTGACATAGGTAAAACCCCTGAGGAACTTGAGGTTCAACGATGTTGATCTGCCCATGAACATACCCAAAATCTGTGGTTGAGACTTAGCTTGCATGGCTTCAAATCCAGCACATTCTAAATCACAGTCATAATCTCTATTCATCCAGCCACCCCCTTTTCCCACTGAAATGTCTCTCAGGATCTCCATTCTTCACTCAGATCATGGGTTTGTGCTCAGTAATTTTCTAGTATCTCCCTCCCAATCTAACTCTTTTATCTTCTCAATTCTCAACTGGAAAGATGCTGAAAAGTGTGCCAACTGTCCATCAGGTGTAAGGTGAAGCCAGTGCATAAAAGGCCAGCCAGAAAATCTCAGAGTACACCAGATGGATGTGTGGGAACTTCCTGTTAAAGCCCACGAATACTTCCAAATATCAGATACAAAGAATGGCAACTCACACAAACACAATGGACAAAGTTCATTTATTTCTCCATCATCCATGATGGAAGCTTGCTGGCTGGAATAATTTACCAGACATCCAAAGGAATTTAAATGTTCACAGTGTTACTAAATATCAATATCCTTCCTGAATCCTACAGACACTTTTATCTGTATCTGCATGTTTCAACAACATATTTCTGAATTTGAATTTCTTTATACAATGAATCAGTGAATAAAGATTTCATTTAAAAAAAAAGATACACAAGGTCAGTAAAATTTTCTCAAGGAGTAGGAGTGTTTTTGACAAGTGAAAAGGTCACTGAGAAGGTATGAACATCCTTATTCATGAGGGCATTTAAACTTTGCTTTGTCTTTTGGTAGCATGAGATCACATAAAGGGAACAGAATTAGGAATTAGAAGACATGACTTTAAGAAGAAATTAATGTATATTGTCCCTGCTGTCTTCAGTGGGAAATCATTTAGCTCTAAGACCTTGGAGTAATGAGTGATTACTATTAATGGAAGACAATGCAGAAAAATGATGAAGAGCATGGAGTCTGGCATTCAATTGCCTGAGTTCAAATCCTGGCTCTCTTACATACTAGCTATATGACTTTAGGCAAGTAGTGGGATCTCTCCAGGCCTTAATTTTCTCATCTGCAAAAAGGAGTTTTTCATTACTTCTTCATAAAGTAACATGAAATTATATGCAAAACATGTGTATAGCACTTAATAAAGCACTTGTCTCTACATATTATTTTAATCATTACTGTGTTTATTTTATGATCATCTTATGCTATAGTTTGGATGTTCGTCTCCTTCAAATCTCAAGTTGAAACTTGATCCCTAATTTTGGAGGTGGGACCTAATAAGAGGTTTTTGAGTCATGGGGGCAAATCCCTCAAGAATAGATTAATGCCCTTCCCAGGAGAGGGGTGTGTGAGTGAATTCTCTATTAGTTCCTGTGAGAGCTGGCTGTTAAAAAGAACCTGGCACCTTCTCCCCACCTTTTGCTTCCTTTCTCACCATGGGATCTCTGCACACACCAGCTCCTCTTGGCATTCTGCCATGAGTAGAAGCAGCCTGAGGCCTTCACCAGAAGTGAATAGTGACACCAGATTTCTTGTACAGCCTGCAGAGCCATGAACCAAATAAACCCATTTTCTTTGTAAATTACTGTCTCACGTATCTCTACAGCAACACAAAGCAGACCAAGGCATCTCACAATCAACATTCTTTCAACGGAGAAATAATGGGAACAAAAAACAACATAGCAATACTATACTGAAACCTTTTGTGTTTATTTCAGTGCTAGGGAGTTTAGGAATGCTTAATTGTGATGGTAAACATATTATCATCTTCAACGACCTCTTTCTCAGTTATAGTTAAGGAATCTTGCAGATACTGCTGGAAGTTTTACTAATATTATCTTTCTTAACCATCACAACGCCAAAAGACATGACTGTTCTGATACTCATTTGATAGTTGTGGACCCTGAGGATGAGCATAATTATGCAATCGGCTTAGTGTTCTTTGGCTGAAAAGAAGAGCAAAAATTTCAGCATAAAATTCATGCTTCTTCAAGTTCCACATTGCCTTCTACGTTTTTGCAATAGTATTTGCTCATCAACAAATTCCTCCTTTCCCTGTCCTCAAAGAAACAGCACCTATCACACAAGGCAATCCAATGACACTTTCATGAATAATTTTTCTACTACATTAGTAAACCCATACATACAATAAGTGACTATAATAATTAATGTAGTCTTCCAACATCAAGAGCCAGAGCTGAATTTACCAACAAATATATGAATAAAAATGAAGTACATGTGGGTTTGGGGGAATACATTTTCATTCACAAATTGTCTTATCATTAGGCAAAACCTAATCATTTTTTTATAAAGAGGTTTTCAACGAACGGACAAGATCGCACAAGCCAGTGGAAGCCCATGTGCTGAAGAGCCAAAAGTGTACCTTTTTGGATTATATTATCTGTGTGAATCCACTCAGCTATCCCCTAATCAGAGAGCATTCCAAGAATACTGATGCCCAAATCTCAAAGGTATAACATCTTGAGAAAATTACCAGTGCTACTTCAATAAAAGAAGTACTGGTTTAAAAATCATTTACTTTTAAACCAGACATGTACACTTCTCACTGGGTCTGTCCTGTTAATGACTTGGATTGTCACAATCACTGCTTCAGTTGAAAGAACAGACAAAAGGGGAATGTTTTGAATACCATGACCCTTTTAATTCAGGCCAGAAGTGACAGGATAGCAGTGAGCATTTGACCTATGGCAACCAATTTGTAGACTGGCTATTGACTTACGATTTTGCATGGGGTTGATAGCTGTGTCCAAACTAAAATAATTTTTTTATTAGTTGAACCAATCATATTCTTTCTCTTAGGACACTAGATAAGAGTGAAAGAATAAACGGGAAACAGAAAGGGAACACAGAGAAAAGGAAGGACAGTGGCCAAGACATAATAATAGCAGCACACTTGCTAAGGCATTCTTGCTGCTCATTGACCTGAACCCAAGATATGAGACCTGAACCTGTTTCAGTCCTTGAACTTTTATTTCTGTAAAAGTTTTCTACCATTATCATGAAGTGGGTATCCATATAATAGTCCTGTTTCCCCGACAGTGGTGCCTATGTGACTTACTCTCCTCCATAATCAAACTTAACAACTGTTTCCAGAAGAAGCCTCACAATTCTGCTTCACAATGGAGACCATTAAGGGGAATTTGCATTTCATCCAACGTGTTTCCGAGAATTCATTTACTTATTTTTTATTCCGTTCCTTCCTTCTCTTCTTCTCTCATTTTTGTAACCAACACTTACTAAGCACCTACAGCCTGGGTGTTTCCGTGGGGGTTGCAAAGGTCCCTGGAGTTGGCCTTACTGTGTGCTAAGCACTGTGTTAGAAACATAAAATGCACTGATGAGCAGGTCAAACAAGATCCCTGCTCTCACATTGCATTTACTCTGGTTGAGGAGCCAGAATGAAAAGTCATTAAAGTGTGCTCTGGCAGCCATCAGAAGGCTGACCTTATCTAGTAAGACCTCCCTAGACAGTGATATCCACATGACACTGCAGGGAGAAGAGGAATTCATCAACTAAAAAAGGTTGAGTGAAAGGGAGAGGAAGTGTTCTGGGCAGTGAAAATGGCA
Organism: Plecturocebus donacophilus; assembly: GCA_004027715.1. NCBI lineage: Eukaryota > Metazoa > Chordata > Mammalia > Primates > Pitheciidae > Plecturocebus > Plecturocebus donacophilus. Next base: position 10,687 of record PVKP010040413.1, read on the forward strand.
TGTACAAAAGTTCATGAGAACAGCAAGAAACCGTCACCAGGCCCTCAAAATATCCAATAAATGTGAATCATGTACATGCAAGAAATTATCTCTTGGTATGAGAGTTAAAAGGGTGAGAATGGACCGCATTCCCCTATCCTAAGGAACTTTCCCCAATAAGGTTTGGACAATTAATTACGTTCAACTGGCAGCATCATTCTTTCTTATAGGGTTCAAAGAGACTAAAGAGACTGGGATCAAAGATAAAGGGTGGTAAGTGGGTTGGAAGGACTTAGCCCCTCAAGGAGCAGAGTTCAAGTTCTTACACTTCACACCTCCCCCTGTGCTCTATCCAGTAACTATATTATGCTGTCCAAAGTCATGTAGGTTGGAAAAAGGTATTTCTTTACCATCACTAGCATGGTTACAATTATCACTTACTTTCAAAGGACACTTAACAGATTGCTAAACACTTTTTTATGCTTGACCTCACTTAAAATTTCCAACAGTATAGGCAGGAGATATTGTCCCCAGTTTTCAGGTGAGGAAACTGAGATCCTTAAAGGAGCCTAAGCTAATACATTGAACAGGAGTAATTACAAATACAACAAAAGTCAAATACATCCCCACAGAAGATGAAGAATCAAAGGAAGACCATGGTTCTGTGCACATACTCCTTAGAGAGATTTTCTACTTTTTTTCTACTAGCACATGACTGTTTTTCTTTTGTCCCCATACCTCAGTCAGTGAGAGATGTGGGTCCTCCGGGGAATAAAAAATAAGGATGGTGTTTCTATTTCAGTGTAACTCTATGGTTTTCCCCATGTTTCTATGTGGGAACTCCCAAGGGCCTGGAGCACCTGGGCATTACAATGTGGTTAGTAAGTGCCTGTAGCTGACCCTGTAAGGACTTTCAGCTACACCCTGGAGAATTCAGTTGGATGCACTGTGTGTCTTTCAAACATAGGAAATCGTCTGTGGATTGTTATTTGAGAAAGGCCAGGAAAAGAATCTCTCCACACCTCAACAAAAAACCCCTGAAGGCCAAGCACTTGCAATTCCTCCATTAGACCTTCCTTCTTAGGTTCAACATTGGCCTCACTGGAATTTTCTTTGAAATGTGAATATTTCAAGAAGCAAGTGTCTGAAGAATCACTCATGCTATGGTAAAAATAGTCCTGCCAGTATGAGGACCCTCCACACTGGAGTATAGCGATAGAGGGACTAAAAAGAGATATAAGAAAGTCTGAATACAGATTTTCTACCTCAGAGTTTTGCCAAGACTTTAACTTGCAAAAAGTTATCTGTAATGTCCTAAATTATCCTTTGATGAATTTCTACTTTCTCCCTTTTCATCACCATCATAACTGCTGGCATCGTTATCACCATCATCTTCATAATCATTTATTGAGCACCTATCACAGTGCAGGTACTATGCAAGGGACCTTACTTGGATAAATCATCTAATCATTACAGCAACACTTTGAACTAGGAGCTATCATTAGCCCTATCTTACAAACGTGAAAAAAATGAAGCCTAGTGAATTCATTAATTTGCCCAAGGTAACAAAGCTAGTAGAAAATGAAACCTGAATTCAAATCCATAAGAAGCATTCTTGACCCTTTTCTCTTTTTTTCTGTACTTGTGAAGCCAAACACCAATTGTCTTAATATACTCAGGAAAGCATTAGGTGATGAATCCATCAGCACACTGGGGAACTGCTTGTTTGTTATGGATTCATATTCCAATTGCACATGACTTTTGTCACCAATGGGGAGGCTAGAAGGTGGTAATTAAACTCACATTAATATAGCTTTAAATTCCATCAAATTGTCAATGGTAGATTGCTGCTCATGATTTAAATAAATTTTATGTAAGAATTTCCTGTCTTGTTTATACATAAGAAGAAAAACGAGTACTCTGACTTATGCATACTTTTTTAACAAGAAAGAAAAAGAAGACCAAAAATGTGATTAAATTATTAGCTTTATAATCCAAGTCTTTTTCCACATATTTAAAATGAAAAGTACTGATCTTTAACTGGAATCTACTCTACCTTGGTTAATTAAAAACTAACAGAAAATAAACCCAAATATAAAAGACAATCGATGTCTGTTGACTTCATCTCTAAATACAAATGTTCCTTGGCATTTTCAGAAAAGGCCTCAACTATGTATGTTGAGATAAACACTTTAAAATCGGATAACATCTGCTTTTTAAATCTTCTTTGAGGATTAGGGATAAGATATGGCAAGTGCTCCCCACCTTGGAAGAAGCAGAAGGGTGTAGCATTGAAGAGAATAAAGTTGAGAGTGAGGCTGCTCAAATCCTGGCTTTGCCATTTCCTACAGTTTTGCCCCTGATGAGTTGGTTAACATCTTTGAGCCTCCTGATGAAATGGGAATTTTAAAGTTACACAGATTCAACACAGTTATGTAAGAAAAATACAGTAATATAGTCAGTCCCCCATATGATGCCTGCATGACAAAGTAGCTATTATTACTTCTCTCATTAGGAGTTTAAAATGATGGCTATAGAAAACTGTATTTATTGTATATTATGATGACACATTTCACTTCATTATCCACAGCATAAATGATAAATGTTATTAATATTAAGAGAGCAATGTGATATTTGCCTGAAAAACGGGCTTAGAATTTAAATTCAGGAACTAAGATTATATAAATGCTACTGTCTCCATTTAAACCAAGTAGACCTATACCTCAGACAAGCTCAGACATGCTGCATCTTTGGATTCACTGGCCTCCTTGGTTAGGCAGGGAGGTAGACTGGAAAGGGAGAATGGAGATGTGAAGCCCAGGGTTATAGCAGAAATGGTATCGCAAAATTAGGGATGAATCTCAAAATAAGGATTAGAGGAATTAGGCAAATTGAGTCAGCAGTTTATTCCATAGGCACAGAATCTAGGGCTGCAGCAAGCTACACAAACATTGTTTTGGGAAGTTTAAGTCCTTCAGATGACCTTAAGTCTGCACCAATGTGGTTCTCAACAATATGGATGTGTTGAGACCACTACTTTTGATTTTACATAAATCCACAGGTGCAAATTCAGTGCATTGTATATAGTAGAGGAAAGAAAGAATGTATTAACATAATTTTTTAAAAGGAAAGGGAAAAAAGGAGACCAAAGGCCAATTGGAAAAATACTAAAGCAGCAAAATAAGAATGATCTGCGGAAGACAGGACTACACCAATTCAGTTTTTCAGAGTCTGAAATGGGGTAAGTTTAATATATATATGAAAATGGGGTAATTTTAATATATATATATATATATATATATATATATATATATATATAAATGGGATAAGTTTAATATATATATTCCGAAATGATATATGGTAAGTTTAATATGTATACATTATACATAATATATACACATATATACATTGTGTGTGTGTGTGTGTGTGTGTGTGTGTATACATATATATAGCCATTTGAAAATGGGGTCTGAAAATGGGGTAAGTTTTACATATATATATATATATGTATATATATATATATATATTGCCATTTCCAAATGATGGTTTAAGAGATTTGCTGGACTTATTGGACTTATTTTATCATAAGTGGATTTTTCTGTTTTGACCTAAAAGATAGTGAAAAGTACCCTGACCTCATTTAAGTAGAGATTAAGGATGTGGGAGTTCTGCCTGCAAGTCTTTGAAACTGGCTAAAGCTTTCCCCTCAAGGCTTGACTTTTATATGTTATTAAGACTTTAAATCTACTGTATCCGTGAACCCTTCCTAAGGAAAGAATATGTAAATAAAGTGGATTTTTCCCACTATAAAATCTAAAAGTAGAAGATGACTTTAAACATAATACCATTTCATGTGAGTAATCCATAGAAAATAACATAAAATATGAGCTATTTTTAAGAACTTCTTGTATCTGTGCACAACTGTAGACAGGTGATATACCCACTATTCTTCCTGCATACGACAGTTTACCATCAGCCTCTCCCATTCTTTACCCACTGCATCTCGAATTACACCCTTCTGAAAAAATCAAGTTTAACAGTTCAGTGCTTTATATCTACACTTCACTCTGTGCCCATACAAATTACACACAGGCATGCTCACTCACAAACAAAGCTATATTTTTTTACTTGTGCAAATACGAGACTCTATATATTTTAAAATATGAATGAATAAATTATCTACATGTTTATTAGAAGGATAAATATTGCCTCTTCCATTTAACATTTTATCAAATGCAAAGAATAAAACTTATGTTTTCTCACTAAACAATTTAATCAAATACAATGATACATTGACCTGCAGGTCAATACATATTAATTGAATTCATTCTTTTTTTTTCTTTTCTGAGACAACGTCTCACTTTGCCATCCAGGCTGAAATCTGTAGACTTGACATCACGGGCTTAAGTGATCCTCCCACCTCAGCTTCAGAAGTACCTGAGACTATAGGTATGCACCAGTATGCCTAATTTTTTAATTTTCTTTCTCTTTTTTCCAACCTCACAGGATTTTTGTCTGATCATAATGTGGACAAGAAAAAAGTATTTCTATTCTTTTTTAATAGTTTAACTGAGTTTGTTTTCATTTTCTGTCAAATAACTCATAGCATATCTTGTTGATATGGATTCTCATATCCATTTAGATCCAGTATGGTCATTAGAATAACAGAGCCTTCTGATTTTAAAAGCAACTGACTGCTTATAGAAAAATGATATGTATCAGACATTTAAGCAGAAAAAGAGAAATGAGAACATGTCTTTCATGTTTGATATCACTTAACTTACAGGATGATGTGAAAATAGTTTGGTTATAATTTTAAAAGAACTAAAACTCACTTCAACTAATGAAAAAAATCCAACACTGAAGAATCAAATATCAACTTAGTTGATATTCCTGTCAAAATAAATGTTTTCCGTTGCACTGAATATTAGAATTAGAAACTTACTATACATTAAGGCATATTTTAATTAATATGTTCCAGAATTGCACACTTTCCCTATGTTAACTAGGCTGGCCTTGAACTCCTGGGCTCAAGGAATCCCTCCATCTCAGCCTCTGAAATGCTAGGATTATAGGCATGAGCCACCATGCGTGGCTAAATTCATTCTTTTTAATGGCAATATAATATTTCATAACATGATGAATCATATTTTAATTATTTTCCTATAATGGACTTACTAGTTATTTCCAGTTCTTTTCACTACAGATGATGTTGCAATAAATATTCTTGAGAATATTGCTATCAACTGAATGTTTATGCCTCCTCCCAAGTTCACACGTTGAAATATAGTTCCCAAAGTGATGGTCTTAGGAGGTGGGACCTTTGGGAGGTAATTAGCTCATAAATGTGGAGCCCCTGTGAATGCATTAGTGTTCTTATAAGGGTGTGAAGAGATCAGAGTTCTTTCCTTCTGCTATGAGAAGACACAGTAAGAAGGCTCCATCTGTGAACCAGAAAGTAGGCCCTCACTAAACAATGAATCTGGTGGCACCCTGATTGTAGACTTTCCAGTATTCAGAACTATGAGAAATAAATTTCTACTGTGTATAAGCTATCCAGTTTATGGTGTTTTGTTATAGCAACCACCAAAACTAAGACACATATATCTTGACATGCACATTTATTTCTACAGCATGGGAAAACTGCATGGGAAAACTGGGAAAACTTAAAGATGCTGTCAAGTTTAAAGCTGCTCTCCATTACTCTGTAAAACTTCCACAGAAACAGGAGAAACTGGGATATTTTAAGTGCTCTGTCATTACCGGTTTACAATTTTTGCTGATTACTTGCTGTTTAGCCAAGCAGTATGAGAGGGAAACAGTGACAAACAGAAGAAATGTTCTGCCATCTAAGAAATCACATTTCCTCTCATTGTCAGTATCTCTGACAGAAAAAGATACCTCAGAGTGGCTCCTTAAGCCACTGTGCGCACACAAAATATACGTTCCCTCTGTTCGCTACTAACTTTTTTCAGCAACTAGTTCTTTCTTCACATGTCTCTAGCTCAGCTCTTTTAAAATGCAGATCAACTTATCTTTTAAAATTTGCTTTGTCTATTATTCATGTTCTCTTCCACAAATGAGTCTTATTACTGAGGAAGAAGCAAAAAGCTCTTCCTTCTTGGAGCCTTAGAATCTTAGGAGAGGGGAAGGACTGCAAATAATTTAAATGTGGTAACTTAGTAACTTTGTTTCGATTTCATTCTTTCTCTCTCACACACACATCCACACACACCCCTCCCCAAAGGAAAATAAACCCTATAAAACGGTATTTTGCAGTGGGATAAATTCTTATGAATGAATGAATGAATGAATAAGAATCTAGTGGAAGTCCAAAGAATGAGGTGAATCATTCAGTTTGGAATAGAGGAAAGAGAAAGGAATAAATATGAAAACGGTCTTCATTGAGGAGGTAACATTTAGTTGAGGTAAAAGACAAATATTTTTTCTAGGCTTGGAAGGTGAGGACATTCCATAAAGTATGAATGGAAATAGCAAGGGCACTGAGGTAAAAGGGGCTTTTGAGTTTTGGGGGGATCTGGTATAGCTTAGGTGGTGGTTCTCCAATTGCAATGTGCATAAGAGTTATGCAAGGAGCTCATTTAAAATGCAGATTCATGGGAACCCATTTTCCCAATATTTTGATTCGGTGTCCAGAAATCTGTAATTTGAACAAGTTCATCCAGATAACAAACACCTTTTTATATACCAGTAGAGGCTGTGTGATGAGCAGTGGCACAAAATCACGTTGCAGAAGTATTGGGGTGAACATGAACTAGTATTTCAGGTAGGTGAGAGTGTGAGACAAGAAGAGATTATGCCAGAAAATAACGTCAGGTCTTTGAATTGGTTTTGAGAGCTAATGGCTTGACAATGGAGCTATTATTTTCATTCCTAAAGTCACTGCTTCACAGGTAATATTTATTGAGTGGTTGAATGAATGAATGTGGGCAGAATTCTGAGAAAGCAAACCGAAAGTTTCCAGAACTGTGAGGATTGCTTGCTTGTTAAACTTGACTGTAAGGAAAACAGTCTCAGAATAGCCAGCTCTGAACCACTGATTCGAGCCTTCCAAAAGCTGTCTTGGTGTATGTCAGATTGATATACTCACGCATTTTCATTCAAGTCTACAAACAAGGTAAACGTAATTATCTTGCAGATCATCCGTGTAAACAATCATCACAGTTATGTAGCCATTGCCAGATAGAAGCCCTTGGAGCTAAGATCTGGGAACAGAGAACAGGCTCTTACATAATTTCCCAGCTAGTCAGTGTTAGGGCCTGTGATTAATACCACATGACAGGCTCTGAACTTTCTATTCAGATAGGTTTGCTTGCCTTTTGGAGCTCCTAGCAAGAAGAAACGTGTGACCTGCAGATTTCACTCTGAATAACCATCATCCAGCCAACAACACTGACATGGCTCTGTGGCCCTGTGAGGAACCGTCTCTGTACCTCACTCCTCTGCCCATAGACAAATTGCAATAGGAGCGTCAGGGTGGTTTCACAGAAGTGGAACATAACTTCCTGAAGCCCAGCCTCAGAAGAAAGCTGTGGCAAACAAGGCTGGTGAGCTCTTCTGGGTATCATCAGAAAAGCCCCAGAGGAGAGGCCAGAGAAAAGAAACTGTAGTGGGGAAGGAAGGAGTTCTGCTCTCTAACAGTCTGTAACAGCTTGGCGGCCTCTTTCCCTCCCTGGAGCTCCCGCGGAGCAGCTGAACGCGCGCTTTGGGCATCCCAGTCCCGCCGAGAAGCTGTCCCAGTTCTAACCAACTTTCTGAGCTGGGCCAAGTCTTCCGGCTCCTCCGCTCAGCATGGGCCCCTCCAGCCATCCTCTCATCCCCGCCAGTATTCGGGTGAGGGGCCAGAGCCCAGCGGCAGCGCCTCCATCTACCCCTCCCCCATCTCCCAAGGCGGGGGGCTTCCTTCCACAGCCCCTGCGCGTCTGCAAGCGGTGAGGTGAGACGACACTTGTCTAAGCGCCTGCAAAAATGCGTCCACGCTCCCGCCTCCCGGCAGGGCGCCTCGATCCCGTCCCCACCGCCTTGGAACGGCACCTGGGGAGGGGGCAGCATCTCCGGCTTGGAGCAGAACCCAGCAGCGAGCACCCCTCCCGACCTCTCCTCCCCTGTCGCTGGCCGCCCGGCGCCCCTCCCGGCGCACACACCGCTACTCACCAGTTCCAGGGCTCGCAGGAAGGCGAGGGGCTCCTTCAGCACCCGGAAGCCGCCCGCAGAGGCCAGCTTTAGGCAAACGAGGCGAGACAGAGAAAGCAAAGCGTGAGGAAGGGGCTGGGGGCGCCTCCCCCAGGCCGCGGGGTCCCCCCACCAACCAGAGCCAGCCGCCCTGCCCAGTCCGTCTCACCTGACTCACAGGGTCCATACTCGCCCTCGCTCGCTCTTCTCACCAGTTCTCTTTAAAAATGAAATTCGCTTGGCGCCACCGTCCTCGGGGCCACGAGCCCCTTCGGGAGCAGCCCGGCGCGGGCAGGGGGCCTCGGGGAGCCCGCTCGCGAACGCCGGGCTCTGCGCTCCGAGGACCCAGCGCGCCGGGGAGGCGAGGCGAGCCAGCGGGGGGTGGGCCGGGAGGAGCTGGAGCAGGGTAGAGACATCAGGGGACGGAACCCGCAGCCAGGGGAAGGCTGCCATTGGCCCGCCGCGCTCCAGAGGGGAGGGCGAGGGGTGGGCGCGGGAGAGCCCGCAGACCTGGGTGCCCGCTCAGCTGTGCGCCAGGTGCCTTCTGGCTCCGGTGAAACTCCGGGTCTGTTGATTGGGGAAAGCGGGCCGGCACCGTCAGCAAGACGGCTGTCCACCTGAAGAAGGTTTCCAGA
>PVKP010040414.1:0-19495 GCA_004027715.1 Plecturocebus donacophilus
AGGTGAAATTTTACATTATAGGAAAGAAAGTAACATATATGGGTTCAGATCAAGATAGGTTATTTGTCGAGGGGAGCAAGTGGAATTTAAGAAAACTATGCCAGATCATAGCAGGAAATGACCTCATATGAAGGAGAGTTAGCTACATTAGAAAATAATAAGCTTCCCAGAGATTTAATATAATACAGTTATCTTAAGGCAATAAATGATGGACACCACCAATTCTGATAATGGATAATTATAGGAAATACACATAAACAAAAGAATCCACACTGAATCATCAAACACAGTCTTAATGAGTGAAAGTTGGAGAAGTTACATCAAAAATATTAAATAAATAAGTTAGATTTCTCATCAAGAACAATAGAAAATTAACCTGCTGAATAAAAGTAAGTAGCAACTGAAATCCTAGCACTCTGGGAGGCTAAGGTAGGCAGATTGCTTGAGCTTAGGACTTCAAAATGAGCCTGGGCAACATGGTGAAACCCCACCTCCACTAAAATTACAAAAAAAAATTAGCTGGGCGTGGTGGTGAGCATCTGCAGTGTCAGCTACTTGGGGGGCTGAGGTGGAAGGATTGCTTGACCTCAGGGAGGTCAAAGCTGCAATGAGCTGACATTGTACAACTGCACTCCAGCCTGGATGACAAGGTGAGACCCTATCTCAAAAAGAAATAAAGAAAAAACATGTAAATAGCAACCACTGCCACCAGCTCTTCCAATCAATATTTTATTAATAGTACCAAAAAATAAGGAAAATAAATTGGGGTAATGAAAAGAAGATACACAGTGGTCCTTAATTATAATTTACATAACTATCTGTATAAATATTCATAAAATTTTATAAACTATTACTAAATAAATTCAACAATATTGTTATTATAATACGAAAATCAGAAATTCAGTAGCATTTCTATATGTCAGCAAGAACCAGGTAACAAATCTTATTTAAATAAAATATCTTATTCACTATCTGTTATACACTGAATGGTGTATTTTCCCGTAATTCTTATGTTGAAGTCCTAAGCCCCAACCATACAGTGTGATGATACTTGGAGGTGGGGCCTTTAGGAATAATTAAGTTTATGTAGTTCATGTGCGTGGGGTCCCTGATGGAATTAGTATCTTTGTAAGAGGAAGACAGATTCATCTCTCTCTCTCTATGAAACATTTCTTTGAAAAAAAGGTTTTCCTATTGTAACATAAAGGCTATGGTGCATTAGGAAAATTGCTCTGTTTCATGCCACTCCCAGCTTTTAATGTATGCAGGTGTGGAGTGTGTACCTGTTAAAGTTTTGAGTATGAAAAAAAAGTGTTAGGGGAAACACAGAGATGTTAACATAAAGAGATGATGTTACTGAGTCACAAATCAATGCCTAAAATTGCTTACATTCCGAGTTCCTGTTATGTAAGAAAAGTTATTCTCTCTTATTTAAGAAACTATTATTTGGATACTATGTCTATTTCATTCTATTGATTTATCTCTGAAATCATTCTTCTAAGAGATATTTAAAATGCTTACATAAATGATGAATAAGATGTTCATAAGTAATAAGATCCTGAACAGTATAGCAAAGTTAAATGTCTAACAACATCCAGTTTATTGAGTAATTTTATGTTGCATAATAAGCATCCCTAAACTCAGTGCTTAAAACAACTATCACTTGCTCACAGTACTGAGGATGAGCAATTTGGACTAGGCTCAGATAAGTTGTTCTGTTGTTCTTCCTTGGGATCATTCATGCAGTTGTGTTTATCTGATGGCTTGACTGGGGCTCAATGATCCCAGGTGGCCTTATTTAGATGCCTGGCAGTTGGCTGTGACATCCATTTACTTTTTCACAAGTTATAGCTTTCTCCAACAAGGTAGGTTGGGATTCTTCACATATGGTGTATGGGTTCCAAATAGGAGAAGACAGAATCCACAAGGTCACTCAAGAAATAGGCTATGGAACTCACAGAATGTGATTTCCACTACATTCTACTGGTCAAAGTTTATTACTAGCAAAGCAAGCCAAATTCAATAGATGGAAAATAAATTCTACCTCTTGAAGTGAGAAGCTACTATATGCTGTGGCCATGTTTTCAATCTCTATCCAAGTAATGGCAAGAATATGTAAAAATGCTTAGAGATTATTGATAGTGTTGTAAAATTTTTGGTAGAATCCAAGAAGAGTTTGGCTATATATATCAGGAATAAACATGGACATATTCTCCTAACCAGCAATTCCGCTTCTATGAAAATAAAGAAAACAGTGCACGTTAATGAAAAGCAAGTATAAGGAGAAAATCACATCACTGTGGAAAAACACGAAATCAACTTAATGTCTGACAATTAGATACACAAATTAGAGTACATGCATAAACTAAAAACTATATAATACTTAATTGAAATGAACTACAGACATATGTCAATACATATTAATTTTGGAAATTAAAATCTCAAATGAAGAAACAAGTTACAAAACAGTATGCATAGTACTGTAATGGAATTCTGGGGAGCAGTGGAGGCTCAGCTCCCCCACTAGGATATTCTTTTCCAGGCCCTTGGTCCCTCATTCACCCAAGAATGGGAGAGGGGAACACGCTGGGCTCTATGAGCGATTAAGTACATAAGTATCAGACCCCAAAGAGTTTTGCAGAAAATGATTTATTTAGGCAGAGAAAGAGAAAAAGGAGAAAGAAAAAGTGGAAGGGGATCCAGATATTCATCAAAAGAGACATGGAATAAGGGGTCTTTCAACCTGGGAGGAATTCCTGCCCCTTTCAGGTTTTCTGGGTCTATGAAAGGAGTTCCTTCAGATATCCATTGGAGTGATTGATCTTTGATTGTTTCCCACCATGCCAGTTTAAACACAAACCTCTGGTCCCTGGATGGAGAGGTGGGAAGGAGAGGCATGGTGCTGGGAAGTTCTTGCCTTTGAAACTATGCCCCCTTGTGGACCTGGGAAGAGAATACCTTCCCTCAGTACAACAGGACTTTATTAAACTTAAAAGACATATAGTACCATACACCACTATGCATGTATATATAAGTTTGTATATGAAAAAATATACTAGGAAAGATGCATATAAGCTTCAGGATAATGTTAACCTCTGCGAATAGAAAAGTATGAAAGCAGTAGAGATTTCCACTGTATCTACATTTTGCTTTTTAATTTATTTCTAAAGGATTTTGTCCAAACATTATTATTCATAAAATCTATTTGAGATGTACATTGATGTCTTCTCTATTATTCTTTATAGTTCTTGCCTGCTTGAAATCTTTCAGAGTTAAGAGAGTTTTAAGTGAGATCTAATCCAGGTTGTGTTTCCATAGAATACTAATTAGTACCAGTGGGTATCTTTGAGGAAGGGAATCAGAGAGTTAAAGGGTATGTCTGGTAAAAAAGACTTTGCACTTTATACTTTTTGATACTCTTTGAATTTTTATACCATGATCATGTGTTACTTTTAAACATACGTTGTTTCTCCATAATGAACATGCCTTGGTTGAAAATGTGAGATCAATCACACAACCTCTTGGCCATCCTTCAATTTGAATGACTTGGATGATCCTCATTATACATTCTGAGAGACCTCTGTCTGTCATCCTCATTCAATAAAAGATTTCAGGTGAGCCTCATTCCATTTATGGCACACTTTTTTGACCTTCCTGGGACTGTTAGAAATATTCTATCCTCATAAGCCTGACAAGGCCCCATTCATTCTGCCCTTTCACTCTCATTGTCATTTAAAGGTCAGATTGTGTCATATCTGTGCTCATTTGTTTTACCATATGCTATTTGAAATTGCACAAGCATGAAAATCCTGAAGCCTCAGACATAAAGAGACAGTTGAAAACTTAAATATATATACATATATATATATATGTGTGTGTATATATATATACATATACACATATATATATGTGTGTGTGTATATATATACACACACACACATATATATGGACACACACATACACAAACATAATAAAACTCATATTCAAATGTATATATATTCAATTTGATGTCAAGATAAAAATAAAAATTTGGTATTTATTTCTTATTAATGTTGACACATTTTAAATGAGATAGGCTCATTCACTTATCTAGTTAATAAATGTAGAGAGCCTCCTGTATGCCAAACCCTGTTCCTGGCATTAAGGAGACAGCACTGAACAAAACTAAGTCCTTTCCCTTATGCATCTTTCATACTGTGGGGGAGAGACAGAAAACACTGAAGCCATTCTGTATGCCAGGTCATGATGAGAAACAGAGAAAAACACACCAGGATGAGGAGAATAAGAGGAGCAGGGAGATGGGAGGAGTTTCTCTTTTACAGAGAATGGTGATCAGAGAATGTGTAATTTATGCACTGACATTTAAGTAGAGACCTAAGAATGTGGTGAAAAGTTTTCTGCAGAATCTTCCAGACTGAAGAAACAACGTGCAATGGTCTTGGGAAGAAATGTGTTTTTCTGGACCCCTGGAAAGGTAAATCTCATTACTGAAGTGTAGTGAGTGAAGGAAGAATGTAGTAAAGATGTCAGAGAGTGGTAAGGGTTCATACTGGAACCTTGTGAGATACTTTGTAGAGGCCTTTGTGTATACTTCGGCTATTATGCTGAGAGAGGATTTCTGAGCAGAGGAATAGAGTGAAAAGAAGAAGGGGTAGAAGCAGGAAGATCGGTGAGGAGGCAAGAGATGACAATGACGAGAAATAACAAGGTATTTGGCAGTAGAGAAAGAAATAACAAAAATCATGTATGATTATTTACATTCTTCTACTATAGTATCTAAGATAAAGTCCATTTTGATTGCACATAAATTGAGTTAAATGTAGTGTACTTTTTTTTTCTTTTTTTTGAGATGGACTTTCACACTTGTCGCCCAGGCTGGAGTGCAGTGGTGCAATCTCAGCTCACCGCAACCTCCACCTGCCGGGTTTAAGCAATTCTCCTGCCTCAGCCTCCCAAGTAGCTGGGATTACAGGCATGTGTCACTACACCCAGCTAATTTTACATTTTTAATAGAGACAGGGTTTCTGCATGTTGGTCAGGCTGGTCTCAAACTCCTGACCTCAGGTGATCTGCCCACCTCAGTCTCCCAAAGTGCTGAGATTACAGGCATGAGCCAGCACACCAGCCTACTGTACTTTCATGACATATGAAATTTATACAATTTCAAGTTCATAATAAAATTATGTAGTTTTTCAGTGTGTGATTTAAAGTGTATATAGTTTAAAATGTTTTAAGTCTACAATTATCGTGGCCAGGAAGTGTATCACCACTTATTTGTCTGGGCATTCACCACTTATTTGTCCCTATGCTAGAGAAGACTCTAAAGTTATTGAGGAGCACCATGACTGAGGCTATGAGTTTCAAGAGTTGGAATGGCCTACACTGACTTGGGTGTTTGTTAGGGTTCTCAATGTTCTATCAGAAATTGTCAACCCAACCCACTTATTCTGATACTTGGTATTTGTTATAAAGCTCCTGGCTCCGCACTTGACCAACAGCAGCCTAGAACTGTTGCAACCACCACACGTCACAGAATATGAGATACAACTCACTCAATATTTTGAAACACACAGCAGAAAAGTAAGATGTATGTTTATTATAATTGCCTAAAAATCATGAAGTTAATCTGTACTTCCAGATCTACATTCTAAATGAGGGCACCACCACACAATGATCTGTCTGATTTGAGGTATTTAGCAAATTAAATTATTCATGCAAATATGATTGAGACTGATTATTTTCTCCCAACATCAACTTTTCCCACCTTGCATCTAAATAGAACATCAGCTGGGCATATACCTTCCTAAAATAAAGGCCATATTTCTCAACCTCCTGTGCCACTAAATGTGGCTAAGTGACTAGGTGACAAAGTCCTGGTCATTCACATACAAAGAGAAGTGACATGAGCAACTTTTAGCATGCACTCTTGAAAAGACTAGGTAGGATTTCTGTTTTTCTCTTTCCACCTTCCTGTTGTCTTGAAGGAGGAAATGGTCGAATCTTTTTGAACAATGTAGATGAGGTCAGTGTCCTAGGGACGGCCAAGCAAAAACAAAATGGCACGTAGCAGAGGAGAGCAGCTTGGAATTTGGGGTAAGAGAAATAAATTCTGTCTTTTAAGAAACAATTTGGTGATCTCTGATAACAGCTGTTGAATTTACATCCTAACTAATTTACAAAGATTTAATATACATTGTATGTATATTTTAAATACATTTTTGTCATAAAAGAAAGTTGCCTTTATCATAATACTCTTCGCTTGTTTTCTTCTTCAGATATGCTTTGTTCAGTAGTAGAATAAGTAGAGAAGGTACAACGAAGAACACAGTCACTCAAGAGATGTTCCTGCAGAGTGGCATTAGTTGTTGTATCACATACTGTTAGTGATTGGATATTGCACATTGTGATTCAATTGTAATAAACCCTTTTAATGTATTAATTCTCATTTTTGTCAATGTACTAGGAGCTCAAAATTACATAGCAAACAAAGCAAGCATAGTTCAAATATCACAGAGCTTTTTGGTTTAACAAGGACAAAAGAAAACTTAAAAACAATTTTAAGAGGCCAGGCACAGTGCTCACACCCGTAATTTCAGCACTTTGGGAGGCCGAGGCGGGCAGATCATGAGGTCAAGAGATTGAGACCTTCCTGGCAAACATAGGGAAACCCTGTCTCTACTAAAATACAAAAATTAGCTGGGTATGGTGGCAGACTCCCATAATCCCAGCTACTCAGGAGGCTGAGGCAGGAGAATTGCTTGAACCTGGGAGGCGGAGGTTGCAGTGAGCCAAGATCATGCCACTGCACTACAGCCTGGCACCTGGTGCCTGGTGAAAGACTCTGTCTCAAAAAAAAAAAAGTTTGAGAATTATAATACATGCTATGATGGAAGATTGAGCTGTAAGAATATCAGACACAATTTTCCTCATCTTATACTGTATATGTGTATTTATGTGTATGTATATGTATATACTTAAGGTTGGACCAGGGAAAGGCTTCCTGTAAAACAAAGCATGAGTGATGCGTAGGCATTAGATGAAAAGAAGAAAGGAGATAGTGAAAGGTAGATCAAAGGACCTATGCAAAAGGTATAAGGTGAGATAGTATATGAAAAACTGAAGCATAGAATGTGAACATGGGAGTGGTGAGAAGTAAGTTAGAAAGAGGGAGGGACAAGGTCCCAGTGGGTGTTATATTATATAGGAACAGGTTACAGATTTTTCTTAAGTTTCATGACAAACTTAGTAAGAGACAGTAGCTCTCCTTATCCAACAGGGCTATGTTCCAAGAACCGCAGTAGATGTCTGAAATCTCAGATAGTGCTGAACCCTATATATACTATGTTTTTTTCCTATAATACATATCTATAATAGAGTTGAACTTATATTTTAAGCATAGTAGGAGATTAATAAAAATATCTATATGCTAGCATCACTATTCTTGTACTTGAATACCACTGTTAAGTAAAATAAGGGTGGCTTAAACACAAGCAATGTTAATATAATAACAGGGCAATCAGTCCAGGTGTGGTGGCTCACACCTGTAACCCTAGCAATTTGGGAGGCCAAGGTGGGAAGATCAGTTGAGGTCAGGAGTTCAAGACCAGCCTGGGCAACATAGTGAAACACCATCCCTACTAAAAATACAAAAATTAGCCAGGTGTGGTGGTGGGCATCTGTAATCCCAGATACTCAGGAGGCTGAGGCAGGAGAATCGCTTGAACTCGGGAGGCAGAGGTTGTGCCATTGCACTCCAGCCTGAATAACAAGAGCAAAACTCCATTTCAAAAAAAAAAAAAAAGAGAGAACACCACAACAATCAAGCTGATAACTGAGATGGCTGCTAAGTGACTAATGGGCAGGTTAGCACATGTAGCACAGAAACACTGGATAAAGGAGTAACTCATATTGAGAAGCAGGATATTAGGCGGTGGGATGGGAGAGATGAGAGGATGGCATGAGACTTCATCACCCTCCTCAGAATAATGCACAATTTAAAAGTTATGACTTGCTTATTTCTGTATCTTTCCATGAAATATTTTCAGACCACGGTTGACTGCAGATAACTGAAAACCACAGAAAGTGAAAAAGTGGATAAATGGAGTCTGCCAGCTAGAATGCAGAGTGGATGGTGTAAATTGTATTTTTGAAAGTTCTCCTTTGAAACTGTTGCATTAAATACGCCTGGATGGAGATGATATCTAAGGCAGGAAGATCAATAAGTGGCTGTGACTTTCAAGTTAGATACAATGGTGACGTAGACCTTCGTAGTGCTAGTAAAGTTTGGAACAGTGGTTGATTCCAGAACTATTCACAAGATAGAATATACAAGACTTAATTACTAATTAGATGGATGGTGAGAAGGAAAGAGAGAGTTTCCAATGTATGAAAAACCAAGTGAATGTCCATGTGATTCAATTAGATTAGAAAAATGAGAAGAAACAGTTGAGAAGGAAAGATGATACGTCCTTCAGAAATGATAAGTTAGAGGTACCTGTGAATTGTGCTTATACGGCTATCCAGAGAGGAGATAAACGTACATAAATTTATACTGGCACTGAGTTTCCACCACGGATTTCATCATCACTCAGTATCCAGGTGCATATGAATTGCAAGCAGTCAGATAAAGTCAACAGTCTTTTTTTTTTTTTCAATCAAGTGAAACAGAAGGTTCATGGGCAAAGTGTTAATTATACTAAAAATTAAGGGCAAAAATTTTTTTGAATCATGATTTGGATCTGTGTCTCCCATCCAAATCTCATGTTCACTTGTAATCCCTAATGTTGGAGGTGGGGCCTGGTGGGAGGTGATTGAATCATGGGAGCAGATTTCTCATGAATGGTTTGGTACCATCATCTTGGTACTGTTCTCACAACAGTAAATGAGTTTTCACGAGATCTGGTCATTGAAAATTGTGTAACACCTCTGTCACCTTCACTCCTGATTTTATCATATGACATGAAAGCTCCATTTCACCTTCTGCCATGATTGTAAGCTTCCAGAGGGCTCCCCAGAAGCAGATGCCATTAGGCTTCCTATACAGGCTGCAGAACCAACAGCCAATTCAACCTCTTTTCTTAAAAATTACCTAGTCGAA
Source organism: Plecturocebus donacophilus (assembly GCA_004027715.1). NCBI lineage: Eukaryota > Metazoa > Chordata > Mammalia > Primates > Pitheciidae > Plecturocebus > Plecturocebus donacophilus. The sequence goes on from PVKP010040414.1 coordinate 9,098, forward strand.
GGTATTTTTTAACAGCAATGCAAGAGCAGCCTAATACAGGATATATGATATATTGAACAAGAAACTAAAATTGATGACTGCAAGTAGGTAGAGAAAAACAAGAGAACTATTGGTGAGCATGCCAATGAGTTTATGAGTTAATGTCGTAAAGATAATCAGACATCATCTAATGAGGGAGATACATTTTGAGAAATGAGTAATTATATAGTTTTGTTGTGTGAACATCAGAGTACATTTACACAAACCCAGACACTGTAGATAACTACATCTAGACTATATCATATAGCCTATTGCTCCTAGGCCACACCCCTGCACAGCATGGTACTGCACTGAATAGTGTAGGCAATAGTACCACGACGGTAAGTATTTGTGTATGTAAATCCATCTCAATACAGAAATGGTTCAGTGAAAATGTGTAATACAGTCTTATGGGACCATTGTAGTATATGTAGTCCATCATTGACTGAAGCATCATCATGTGATTTCTGACTATAGTGGAGAGGTAGATTAGGGAGGAGACTCAACCATTGTCTGCAACCAGGCTTACAATTATTTGGTTAAGAGGTGGAGAAATTCTAGTTACACTTATGTTTAAAGATCACAGCCATACACGTAGATGGCTGTTATAAAGTGGAAGATAAGATAATTTGACATAAAGAGATTAAAAACACAGAGATGAGGATGTTGGGTAAATCTTACCCAAGATGTCGGCAAGACTTGGCAGGAAAAGAAAGACTGGAAGCCATGCCTTCAGTGAGCAGGGAGTGAGCAGGCAATCACAGGATGGCAGCCTGGAGAGGTATTAAGGCTGATGCGGAGAAGCAATTACATTTACATGAAGGCGAAGAAGTAATAATTTAGATTAAACATAGGGGTTACAAGGCTACCAGGTATACAACACAAAACAGTTTCTAGAAGAAGTCTTCTCTCAAGAAAGTCACAGAAAGCATTATCATGCAATAATTTGCTCCCTTTTCAACTGAAGACCTAACTGTTGATATGACGTGATGGAAAACGTCATTGTTATACATGGTTAAAAATGTTGGTATTTACTTCTGCTACAAAAGCAAATGATTCATCTCATTCATTCCATCACACTCTTGAGTAAGGTAAAAGTTGAAGTTTAAGGAAAGTTGAAGTAAAAGAAAAGTAAAAGTTGAAGTTTAAGGAAAAATATTATTTTCAGACTAAAGGGTTATAAAGAGGAATGGATAACCTGTCCAGAATTTCATTTTGATCAGTGAACAAGGATAAAAGAGATTTGGTATATTGTGTTAAATTTCAAGGTTGTAAGAGGAAAACATTCAGAACCCGAGAGTTCCCTGTACTATCGGTGTCTTTCAGTAACATCAGAGAATACATGGAGAAGAAAATCCAAGAAACTGTATAAAAATCTCAGAGATAGGCACCCTTTCTCTGAACTTTTTGGATCTGTGTTTATCATAAAGTCCCACGCAGAGTGTTGCCAGTCTCTCCTTGTCACCAGTCAATTCAGGACACAGCTACCAAGGCATTCTCCATTATTGTTTATATCTTGTCCTTAACCAGCTCAAAAGCAGTCACTGTCACCCCACATACTAGACATGATAAAACTTTAAATGTCCTAACTAGGCTCTCTGTGACTCGGCCAAAGAGTTTAGCAGCTGCCATGAGTTGCGGTAAACCAAGGACAGGGAAAAATAAAATGTCACTTGGGTCTCCTTTGAGTAGGATGAAATGAATGAAATGAATCATTTGCTTGTGTAGCAGAAGTAATTACTGACATTTGTAAAATGTATAGCAAAGAGGTTTTCCATCATGTCATATCAACAGTTAGGTCTTCAACTGAAAAGGGAGCAAATTATTGCATGATCATCTGCACCTTGTTGGTATGCAGCAGGGGGTTAATGCTCAGGCTCCCTGTCATATGTTGGGAACATCTGCAGGAAAGGCAGCTGGCATCATGGCAGACCACAGAGAAGTGCAATAAAGTTTTAGTTGCAATTCATGTGAAATTAGAGATGTCAACCAAACGTTTGCTATTAATCTATATCACCTGATTTGCATCTTACTGTACCACGTGTTAGTGCTTTTCTCAATTGCCATTGTGTGATCATGATATGGTATTTACTGAATATCAGCAGTGAACTTGACAACATGCAGGACACATAATGGACAGTTCATGGGCAGGGACCTTAGACAGCGCTGAAGAGCAAGCGGGAAAGTGGGCATGAATGTTATTGCCAAACTTAATTGGAAATTATTCATTTTATTGTTCTCTAGTAAATTTGAAGAGTGCACATTAAACTAAAGAACAGAAGGGGTTTGAAGAAGAATTTAAAGATTAAAAAAATGATGTTTGTGATTCTGTTAAGAGAGACAGACATATTTCCCTAAAACAGCCATGGGATCATAGGGTTGGATGAACCTTAAAACTTGTACTTTTAAAGAGTTGACTTGGATAGCTGCATAATAACTCTTTTCTTCATATGAGTTAGAAATTTCAGAAGGATAAAAGGCAACCCTCGTATCGGAGTTTCCATCCAAATCAGTCCCATTATCTCTAGAAACTGTAGGGCGAATGGCATAGAAATCAGATGATCTTCACCTTCCAAAAGTTGACCAAGTCACAAAGATGTATGAATAAATGATATGTTTATTCAAAATGGCATTGCTTACATATATAAAGCATTTCTCACTGATACTGTATCATAAGAGCATAAGTTATACCCAATATTTATTTTTTCAGAAAACTGAAATGCATGGCATGTCTACTGAAATAAGTACAAGAAAAGAAAAGAAAATGTTGGAATGCATGAGTCATCTATGCATTCCACAAACAATGCCAGGTACTGTGTTTAGTTGACAATAATCTTATAGGTTAGATTTTATTATTCTTACACTGTAGAAGGAACAATACAACCAAAGGTGAGTTACCATATGTTAAGTTCCTAAAAGAGTGAGCTAAAACTGAAATCCAGTTGTACTAGCACAAAATTCACACACTTTCTACTATATTACCACTCAACTCAAAAATAAATATTTTAGGTGAAGGGGAGGAAGGCAACAAATCACACTGCCACGTGTATACCTATGCAACAATATTGTATGTTCTTCACATGTACCCCCAAACCTAAAATGCAATAAAAAATTAAAAATAAATAAAAATAATAAAAATATATAAAATATTTTAAAATAGGGTGTTTTTTTAAAAAACAGTATAAGAAACACTAATTTGTCAATATGGGAAGTAGGAACATTGTAATATGTGTATAATAAATGCAGAATTTCACAACCTGTCCAATATATACACTAGTTTATCTCTAAATACTATATATTCTATTTTGATAAAACTTTATATCTAAATAGAATAGAATTATAATTAGAATATTATAGCAAATGAGGGTTTTCTGTAGTTACGGTAAAATTAACTTCCTGCTGGTCCTTGAAAGGAATCTGTGTGCAAAGGCTATTCTTCCTGTCATCTGTAAGGTACTGATATTTTCACCACTGTCATTATAGTTTAAAACAAATCATCTGAGAAAGTGTACTAATCCCTTTAATAATGAGAATTATTGTAAGATTCACTTACAAACCACATATTCAACTTTGGTGAGGGGTGGTGTTGGAGATCATTTCATAGTCAAAAAGAATTATTAAATGACAAGCAGCTATTATTTTGCTATGACATTCTGGGAGCCTTTGGGGATGTTACATTTACGTGAGTTGCACTTTAAAGAGTGAGTGGCTTAGGAATATTTTGAAACTTATTAGGAACAAAGAAGGAAAACCGCTATTGACAAGTGAGGATAAGCACTCACCATATGGATTCTAACATTTTAATTATTTTGTTCTTTTTCTTTTTTAAGCAACTCTTAGTGGTAATAATTTTTCAACTAATTAAAGACCAGCTGCTACTTAGCAAGCTATACACCCAATTAGGAATGTGGAACCTGCTAAACAACCTTTCCTGCCAGCCAGCTAGCTGAATCACCTCCTGTCCCTGGCGTGGAATTGATTATTTTTTGTTTTGTTAAATGCATGTTGTTGTCACACAAACTGGATCTCCAGAATGTTTTTCTTTCAGTAGAGCTGAACAATCTGACATCCTGTTCAATCTCAATTTTTGGAAGAATTTGAGATCTGTAGCAAGGTTCTTCATCTATCTTTGTAAATATAATTATGGAATGGCTGTGAAGAATTATATTTTGCAGAAAAAGAAATCCTTGAAATGCAGAAGGTAACCACCCACGTTACTCAGTGATTGACAGTGAGATAATGGTATTATGTAAAGTGGTTTTTTTATACTCAGGAAAAAAAATCACAAAAAATGATCATTATATTTTTATTCACGGTGAAGAAGCTTGGTCTTAAATGTTCGTGACTTTTTTTCCCCAAGAGTATCTTAAAAAATGGAATGAAGTTGCCAGGGTAAACTGTAGAGAAGTAAACTTGTAAAATATAGTCTTACTGTATGCATCCTGTTATTTTTCCCCTTCTGTAAGAGTTAGAAATGGTTTCTCTTCTCAAAACCAAATTTCCCAAATTGCTGGAGGAAAACATCAATTTAGCATTGATACTATGGAAAGTCTTTAAATGTAATGTAATACTCAAAAATTTTCTCACTATTTAAGACAGTTGTTACTAATGAAAATGCGCTCCAATAAATATATAAATCAAATTGAAACCCAGAGATAATTGATTATGCATGACACAGTCTCAGACACTTTGATTCATTAAGAGAATTCAGAATTCTTAGAGTTCTCCAATGCCTGGTGAATTCCTAACCATCAGACACCTTAGAAATGGGCAGAGATGCTGTCTATGAGTCACATTTTTAGTTGTACCAAATAATCCTTAATGACCTGGAAGAGCTAACGCTATTGGCAGGGATGTCGGACAGGACACAAGGAACACTACCTTCTCCCATTGCTTCCTTTGCTGTGGTAGGTTTCTGTAGCCTCACGTCTGTGATCTAAGTACAGTGGGTGCTCAATCAACATTGTTGATTGGATGTCATCACATCTGCTGTGAGTGACAAAGAGTCTGACAGGCCTGAATCCAAGGACCTTCTGGCAGCTCTAGCAAGTGGTGAGGACACAGCGCTGGCTATCATGGAACTGGAAGTGTTCAAGCTCTCAGCAGGAGATTAACTCTGCCTCCAGGAGCCTGGAGTTGATTTGGAAAAGATAGTATGAGGGGCGGCAATCAAGAACATGTTTGACTCTTGCTTGGGTGCATGGTGTAAGCAGTGTTTTCCATGTGAATTACGGCTGAGCCCCACAAGGGTGCCTCTCGGGACAGATGCTGTGGCTCAGAATTCTCTGCTCAATGTTGACTACTGCTTACACTAAAATTGTTTTTGTCATGTGCTCCAGCAGTGCAAGCAGCAGCAACTAGGAATCAACTTTTCTTCTAGCATTCTTCATGTGACTATAATGTGGCCATAGCAATTTCTACAAGGCAGGTCAGATCATGTCATAATTGTATGTAAACACCTTAGTTGTCTTCCATTGCCTGTATGATCACATTCAGGGACTTTAGCAGAGTGGACTACTCCATCTATGAACTAGTCCTTGCCTAATTCTTTTAAATCTTTTCCATAACTTAGATTTTCATGGATAATAATATACCATATTCGGCATTTATATTTTACTAGGTGATTTTCTGTGTACTTGACATATGTAAACTCATTTCATTCTCGAAATCACCCTATGAGGTAGGTACTATATATTATTATCTCCATTTAAAGATGAGTGAAAACTAAAGCACAAGAGAGCAAAGGTAATTTCTCTCTTTTGAGAAATTTGTACTTTGTAATTTTCTTTTTTTATTCAATTAGCTAATGTTTGTCTTCTGTTTTTTTCCCAAAGAATCAGTCTATTGATTTATTAATTATATTTGTTCCTGTTTTCTCTTTCACTAGTCCTGTACTTACACATTTTCTTAAATCCTTGTATTTACTTGCTTATTTTTCTCTTACTAAGTTTCAAATTTGGACTTGTTTTATGTTTTATTTTATCTCCTTGGTTATTTTTATTTTTTTGGAAATTGTACAATATTTCTATTTTATCTTTTCCCCTACATTTGTATAACAGAGATTTCTCCTACCAGATGGAAGGGCCATTTTTTTCTTATTGTTAATTCCAGTTTTGTTATACTGTGATTGAAGAATGTTGTAACCATTATTTCTACTTTAAATAACTTATTATTTCACACTGAATATATAATAAATTTCTGTGAAGAGAAATTAGTGCTTGAGAGCAAGCTATATGTATTATATGCATGTAAAATTTGTATGTTAACACACAACACAAACCACAATAAAATCTACCTTAATGATTATGTTACTTATATCTTCTATATCTTTATTTATTTATGTTAGCTTATCTTGAACTAAGCATAGTGTGTTGAAGGCCAAAATCTTTTTTTATGTGTTTCTACTTATTTTTCCTTATACCTTACATGTCTTCTGCTCTATGTAACTGCTGTATTTGCTGCACTAATACTCATAACTATAACATCATTGTACATTTTGGCCTATAATATTTTAAGGTATTTATCACTCTAAATTTTAACATTTTTTAACTGGATTCCACCTCAACTTGCATTGAGATTAAAACAACTATTTCCAATTGGTTTCATTTTGTTATATACATTTGTCTCATATTCATTTGTCCACTCCTCTGGTTTTAGTCTTTAATATCTTTATTTTTAATCTATATCTAAAACATAGAATATATATTTTGGTTGGTAAGGCAATGTAAAATGTTATTTCTTTTAATATGCAAGTTAAGTTGATTTATATTCATGAATATGGTTAATATGTTTGTTCTTAACTGGGTATAATATTTTATATATTATTTTTCCTCTCTGTATGTTTATTTTCTTCTCTTCTGTTTTCTGTTATTTGTAAAAATTTTCAGTTTTTCTTCTAGAGAGCACCTTTTTGACAATACCTTTAATAATGTCTTTAGACCACTTTTCCTTTAATTAGGTCTCCTCTCTTTGACTTACCTGTTTACAATCTACTCACTGACTCCACTTGTCACTTATTTAACCATTGCTGAGTGTATTCTAATTTCTTCATTATCTTCCTGTTATTCTTTTTGTAGCATTATTACTTTTTAATGTCAAAACAGATAATAATTATGTTATATTCTTCCACTCTTGTCTCCATCAGAAATACAATATGTTCAATGGTAATCTTAATTTTTTGGCCAAAGTTTTATTAGTTAACTCTTAGTTGTATGACACTCAACTTTCTGTAAATTACTCAGAAGTTTTTGGATACAGTATTCTTGAGTTCTGACATGTATGTTTACATTTGTGTCTCTATAACCATTTCACATGAAAGATAGCTTAGCTGGAAATAAAATTCATGGCTCACACTTTTGTTTTCTCGAGTTTTTTTGAAGCTGCTGTTTTATTTTACATTTATTTGTGTGTTACTATAAAAATTCTGAGTTCAAATTTATTTTCTTTCTAAGTGACTAATTTTTTGTTTTGTATTTTATTAATGCCCTAGAGGAATTTGTTATCTTTGAAGTTAAATATTTTTAATATTTTCAAGATGGCAATTCTGAGTTAATTTTTCCATGTGCACCATGTATCCTTTTAATATATAATTATAGATCTTCTTTTATTTCCCTATAGTTTTCCTAGAGAATATTTTTAACTATTACTTTTGTTGGATTGTTTTTTCTTCTTCATATAATTCACCTTGAAATGTAGATCTGTTTTCCTAGCTACATTAAAAATCATAATTCTCAGTGATTCACAGTGGCTCATGCTTGTAACCCTAGCACTTTGGGAGAGTGAGGCAGGCAGATCAGTAGGTCAGAAGATGAAGACCATCCTGGCCAATATGGTGAAATCCTGTTTCTACTAAAACTACAACAAAAAAAAATTAGCTGGGTGTGGTGGCATGCACCTGTGGTCCCAGCTACTTAAGAGGCTGAGGCCAGAGAATCACTTGAACCCGGGAAAAGGAGGCTGCAGTGAGCCAAGATTTTGCCATTGCACTCCAGCCTGGGTGACAGAGTGAGACTCTATCTCAAAAAAACTAACTAACTAACTAAATAAATAAAATCATTCTGATCCTTTTTAGCTACTTTTAAGGTTTGGTTTTGTTTTCTTTTATTCTCATAGGCATATTTATAAATTGCCTTATATATTTTCTTTATTTTTTCATTGAAGCTATTCTACTTTTATCAACTTCTAATTTAGTCTTAATTGCGATGATTGTTTTGTCTTTACCTTTAGTTCTTTCTTATGGTTAGTCAACTTTCGTTTGAAACTATCTAGGGTTTTTCTTTGTACTATTTCCATTATAAGTATTTCAATTTCTGGCCAGGTATGTTGGCTCACACCTGTAATCCCAGCACTTGAAGTGGGCAGATCATGAGATCAAGAGATCATGACCATCCTGGCCAACATGGTGAAACTCTGTCTCTACTAAATGTATAAAAATTAGCTGATAGTGGTGGCATGCACCTGTCACCCCAGCTACTTGGGAGACTGAGGCAGGAGAATTGCTCAAACCCAGGAGGTGGAGGTTGCAGTGAGTTGAGATCATGTCACTGCACTCCAGCCTGGCAACAGAGCAAGACTCTGTCTCAAAAAAAAATCAATTTCTGATTCATGGTATTTTCATCAGCATGATGATTGATTCTGAAGAAAAAAATTCCACCTGAAATAATTTATTCTAATTTCATAAATTATTTATATTATTTCCCTTGTATGGATGCTGTCCATCATTTCAGTTCATTTGATAATATCCTCTACTCCTTATATATAACCATTCCCCATTAAATAAGCTACCATAGATAAATAAAACTGTACTCCCTTATACTATTCGGTTGACTTCTTATAGAAAGAAACTTAGTCACTGAACCAAACCTTTCACTCACTCCTCTTTTACTGAACTGGGAAACTAAGCCATGGATTCATTGATCTCTTCAACAGTTTTTCATGCCTCGTTTTCCTTCAGGTTACATCTGATTTTAGTTATTTCTTATCTTCTGCTAGTTTTGTGGTTTGTTTCCTTGTACATCTCTAGTTCTTTTAGTTTCAGTGTTACATTAATAATTTGAGATCTTTCTAACTTTTCGATGTGGGTGTTTAGTGCTGCACATTTCCCTGTTAACACTGCCTGAGCTGTTTCCTAGAGATTCTGGTATATTTATTTTTCTCATTAGTTTTAAGAAACTTCTTGAATTCTGTCTTAATTTAATTATTTACCAAGAGTCATTCAGAAGTATGTTGTTTAATTTCCATGTAATTGTGTAATTTTTAGCAATTGTTTTAAAAGTCTTGACTTCTAATTGTATTGTCTTATGGTTCATTACTGTATTTAGTATTCCATTTCTGTTGCATTTTGCTGAGGATTGTTTCATATTGAATTGTGTGATAGTTTTTAAAGTATGTCCCATATGGCAATGAGAACAATGTATATTCCGTTGTTTGTTGGTGGAGAGTTCTATAAAGTTTATCAGATTCATTTGGCTCAACATTGAATTAAGGTCCTGAATATCTTTGTTAATTTTCTGCCTTGATGATCTATTTAATGCTGTCAGTGGAGTGTTGTAGTTTCCCACTATAATTGTGTGAAAGTCTAAGTCTGAAGGTCTCTAAGAACTTGCTTTATGAATCTAGGTGCTCCTGTATTAAGTACATATATATTTGGATAGTTAGGACTTACTATGGAATTGAACACTTTACCATTATGTAATGTCATTCTTTGTGTTTTTTGCTCTTTGTTGTTTTAAAGTTTGTTTTGTCTGAAATTAACGTTGCAACATCTTTTTTTCTGATTTCCATTAGCTTGGTAAAGTTTCCTCCAACCCTTTAGTTTGAGCCTATGTGTGTCATTGCATGTGAGGTGAGTCTCTTGAAGACAGCGTACCATTGGATCTTGCTTTTTTTCCAAATTGCCATTCTGTACCTTGTAAATGGTGGCATTTAGCCCATTTACATTCAAGGTTAGTATTGATATATGTGGATTTGTTTCTGTCGTTCTGTTGTTAGCGGGTTATTACACCAGCTTGTTTGTGTTGCTGCTTTATAGTATCACTGGTCTGTGTACTAAAGTATGCTTTTGTTTGGCTTGTGATGGTCTTTCCTTTTCATATTTAGTTCTTCTTTCAAGATGTCTTGTAATGTGGGTCTTGTGGTAACAAATTCCCTCAACACTTGCTTATCTGAAAAGAATCTTATTGCTCCTTTGCTAAAAAGTTTAGCTTGGCTGGATATGAAACTATTGGTTGAATATGTTTTTCTTTAAGAATATTGAATATAGGCTCAAAAATCTCTTCTGGCTTATAGGGTTTCTGTTAAGAGGGCTGATGTTAGCCTGATAGGGCTCCTTCTATAGGTGACCTGCCCTTTCTCTCTAGCTGCTTTTAGCATTCATTCTAT
>PVKP010040415.1:0-19504 GCA_004027715.1 Plecturocebus donacophilus
CGTTGATCGTATCTCTCGCTTTTGCTGTTCTGCATACAGTTGTCACAAAGCACCTGCAGATGATTCCCGTGTACTGTGCGGGCCTGGTGCTATTGTGAACAGGCTTGTTGTTTTCAGCGCTTGGCGTCTGGCGTGCAGGACGGCAACACGCAAACAGTCTGTAAACGTGTTACCACGACGTCTTCCACCGGTTATGGTGCGGTGCGCTCCCGCGCCTGTGACTTTTGGGTAGACATTCATACTGTCACTACTTAAGATTCGGGTTATGCTATTTACTGGGTTTTTAGTGATATATTTCAGGATGCGGTCGTGTTCCATACCTCATTACTCTTAATCACCAAAAGCTGTTACTACTTTCCTTGTTGACGTCTGGAAAGTGTCTCTGGGCAAGGAGATGGGGACACAGGAATGAGAAAGATACCTGTGCACTGTATGCCCTCTTTAATCTTCTGAAAGACCTGTCTCGTACCTGTGTTAAGTATACAGAAATCAGTAAATACCTTTTAGGAATCTATGTGTGTTGGTGTGTCTGTCAAGTTCGACTTGGCTATGGCGAGGCTTGGTTTTTGAAAGCACTTGGTCTCAGATTATTTCAGAAGATGCTGGTGACTCTGCCTTTCGTAGCAGAGAAAACTTCCACAGGGTTCCCTACATTTTTGATGAGGGGAATTAGCAGAGGGTTTACACGTCTGGCCTCTGGGGACACACTACCTGTCTTTGAATCCTGGACCTGCTATCACATATAGCTATATCACTGGCATCAAGCAGCTTAAACTGGATTCCTCAACTTCCTCTTTCCTCGAGAACATTAACAGCTAACAGAGTGCTTGTTCTCAGGGTCAACACAGTGCCTTGCCTTGACTAGCTGATCCATGAGTGCTTGTTTTCTTGATTTCAGGACCCCCAAACTCCTCCCATCAAGGCACCCAGAAGACACGAAACTGCATTGTTTAGGGGCGTCTATACAGTTGGGAAAACCATGAGGAACTGGCAGTGAAATCATTCAAGCCCGCATCAGATTAGGGTTTAACTCTACGGAAGAGGAATGGCTTTGAGTGGGGCATGCGTCCTGCGTTCCGGTTCCTCTTGCTGTACGACAAACGGCCCCACAGTGAGTCCATAAAATAACGACCATTTTATCATATGCGTGGGAGTTCAGAGGCAGGAATTCAGAAAGGGCACAGTGGCTAGGACTTGCTTCCCAGGAGTCTGGGACCTGAGCTGCAGAAGCCCGGCTGGCTGGGGACTGGAACCATCTGAAGGCTCATTCACTGACATCCCTGCTGCCTGCATGGAGAGGACCGGAAGGCTAATCCTGGGGGGCGGAGGGCCTCCGTGTTACCCCTCTGTGGCCTTTGGCCTCCTCACAGCAGCGTGGGCCTCCCAGTACTCAGGCTTCCGACCACATGACTCAGGCTCCAAGCAGCACTTTTCTGTATCCATGGTGAACGTTGCATCTCCTCTCTCAAGCAGGACTCCTGTGTCATACACTATTGATTAGAGGTGAGTCACAGCCTTTTCAGATTCCAGCGTGGGAGGCAGAGTAAATCACAGGTCTCGCTGTGAACGTGGCAGCTTTCATCACAGCATGAGAGATGCCAGATCTTGTTGTTGCCATATAGTCTGTCACGGTGGGCTTCTAGGGAGCTGGTCATGTTTCACTGGTGGCCGCTCCCACATGGTGGCCGCTCAGATGTGTTTAACGGGTCACATATAGGTTGTGCGCAGTTGTTGATGATTCAAGACGTAATCAGGAGACAAAAAAGGTGACCGACTCCGATCTCTGAGCAAGACCGAGAGCGGACTAAATGAACGACCGGAGGTCCGGAGGGAAGATGACAGTCAGAAGGGGGCTGGCTGTTCAGTCCTGGAGCTGACCATGGCCATGGCAAACCCAGTCCAGGGTAGAAGGCTTCTTATCTTCCGAACCATAGGTACTTCTGATCCCACCAGAAATAGGTAACTTCCCGCTGGCTGCATATACTGGCCTGCCTTAGCCCGTGCCACTGACGGCCCCTTCCTCTCTGCTTTTTCAAGCCCTGTTTTCATTCGTTCATCCATTCCACAAGCATTTACAGTGGGTCTGGAATGTCTCGGAGAAAGCGAGAAGGACTTAGGGCTGTGGACAAAAGTGGAGTTGGGTGAAGATGCTCGGGCGACGTTCTTAGAATGTAGCTCCGCTCTTCCATGGAATGCCACAGGGAAGGGAATGGGAGCAGCCCTCTCTCAGTAGAATGGAAGAGCGCATCTGGCACCTGATCCCCAAAGGCCGCTTGTTTGCATGCCGGCTCTTCAAGTGACGTCTTGGGATGAACTCCAGACTAGAAGGAGTATTTGTTTTCTGACGAGCGTCAAGAAAAGACCTGGAAATGTGTTTTAAAAGGAAAATTCCCATCATGAACCAAATGGAAAACAGTATCGCTGGTCATACAATGTAATTAGACATAGATGTATTGAAAATGTTTGCTGTTACACATGATTTTTATTATTTGGTTGTACATTTTGAAACAGATATTGGCTCTGTTGCCCAGGCTGGAGTGCAGTGCGGCGATGCAGGCTCACTACAGCCTCCACCTCCCCTGCCCAGGTGATCCTTTCACCTCAGCCTCCCAGTAGCTGGGATTACCGGCACCGGCCACCACAGCCCGCTAATCTCTCGTATGAAGTGTAGAGACGGGATTTCGCCACACGTGAACCAGCCTGGTCTCGAACTCCTTAGCTCAACCTTCCCGACTGCCTCGACCTCCCAGAGTGCTGACATTACAGGGGTGGGACACGACATTTGTTGATGCACTTTTGAAAACGAAAAAAGATGAACTAGATCTAGGGACTCTCTCTCTCTCTCTCTAACAAAAGTCTCACTTGTGCTCCTTTCCTTACTTGGTACTAAAATCTTTCAGAATGTCTGTTGTTCATCTCAATTGCTGGAGGAGGACACTGAGACTCTGATAATAGAAGGACGAAGCCCATGGAAGCCAAGGGAGCAGGTGGCAGGGAGAAGGTGGAGGGCCACGGCTGTTGGATACCACGGTCAATGAAGACCGGAGGAAAAGTAGCTCTCAGGCACTTCTGCCCCGTTCAACCTGGCCCCTCTCTGTGTTCATGGATCCAGTTCTCTACGCATGTCATCCTATCTCCAGCTCCCATCAAAAGCAGCTCTTCGTCCCTGGCCGAGATCCTGTGGCCAGCTGCCCAGTACAGGCCGCCAGGATGCGGGCCTCCTGTCAAAATCTGAAATGACCGTAGGTTAGACGTTCTGCTGTTTCATGAGCCCCCACGTCGTTCGCCTACGTGCCGACGTACCTGTGCCTATGGCCACAAATGACCTGCACATCGGACTTTGGAAAACACTTATTTTCAGGACAGAGGTTTTGAAGGCACATCCGCCTCTGCTCGTGCCCCCACGCTGCTACTCGCGCCGGCCTAAACTGGCAACGAGTTTGAGAAGCTCCGGTCACCTTCTCCGTGAGGCTTCGAGGAGAGCATGCCCATGAAGGCATCAGGGCGCCTAGCCTGTAGTCAGCACTTCCTGCGTGTGGGCCCTTTTTATTCTTCCTGTTGTTGTTTGAGCAAAAATTCAAACGCAGCTTTCGTCTCAACTGCGCACAGCCTGAGGCGTAGGCAGTACTGCCAGGACCACTGCCTCAGGAGCCGCCATCCACGTTTCTTCGATATGAGAACTGAGCATAAAAGCAATGCATTTACAAAAAAGGGAAGCGGACAGAAGGAAATAGGCCTTCTGGTGGCTTACTAAGCTCCAAGTTTCCCTACACCCTGTCGTCTCCCAATGTGTGGCATGAGGAACAGAGACAGCCTTTTCCATTCAAAACTGCGTGACGGGTCACCGGTCAGCAGAGTACAGGGTCCGGCAGGAGCAGAGCGATAGGGCACCCTCTGTCAGACAAGTCAGCACACTGTTCTGGGCCTTGGTTTCATCGCCTGTGAAACGGCGACAGAACTATATATTCCTTCATTTACTGAGCGTGCTAAGTGAAGGGCCGGAAACAGAATGTGGCGCTCCAGGCCCTGATGTGTCAAGTGGTCAAAGAAACGACGACTATCGTTCCTAATGCAACTTACGTTATTTCACCCAGATATTTGGACCAAAAGGACCTGGACCCTACTGCTTTTGCCTGGGCCTCCAAAGTAAATGCCTCAATGAGCTACCCTAATACCTTTCCCCTCCTCCATCATGAGCAGGATTAAGGTTTTTCTGGGAATGGCACCACAATTTCTGTGGCTCCACCACAACTTCTGAGACTTGACTGTCAGCCAGTATCACAGTCTGCACGCTCTTCCCGGTGTGAGGGGTGCGGTTGGTGGGGTTGATGGCATCACCGTCTCTCACCTAAATGGTAGACTTGAAGTGAGTGAAGGCCGTTCTCATAGGTCAGCCTGTCAAAGATGTGAGCATCAGTGACTTCATGCCCACAAGTGGACACTGGAGAAACTGTCAACGGCTGTGGGGAGCTGCAGATACCAGCCGGGGAAAGTCCAGTGATAACCTCAGGGTCTCTGAGATAAAGCCTCCTCATCACAAGGTGGCAGATTCCTGCCTCCAGAAGACCCAGGGAGCCTGCTCCCAGTAACCCAGAGATAGCTGGTTAGGATTCACACCTCTAAAATAAGTGTTCCAGGTATCCTAGGCAGGCACGAGGGTGTCCACCAGAAAAACCGACTGTCTTACCTGAGTAGATCTTCTTGTGCATTCGAAAACCTTTCCTAGAGACCCTTTATGAAGATTCTCTTTCCCACTTTTTTTCTATCAAGCTGAGTAGGATCTTGCTAAACATCGAATATTAAACATTATGTTTCAGGAGATTGCATTTCTGGCTACATTGGAGGGAAGAAAACACCGCATCGCTCCTTACCCCGCAAAGCAACGAAAGAACCGAGATGACAATGGTTTCCAAGATATTGGACCTGATGCAAGGGAAGAGAACTATCTGCAAGTCAGAAGAAAGAGAGATGCCGAGCTGCAAGCCTGCCTCAGCTTCCTGCCGGGAGGAGGAACTCAGGGGGAGTCTCGTCGTCTCCCCGAGTTGTGGAGTACTTGGTAGGAATGTTAGTCATTGAAAAGGAAAAAACTCCTGCCACGTGTGACATGAGTAAACCTGGAGCATATTAGCCCTGTGCAATAAGCCAGGCACAGAGAGACAAATGGCATATGATCTCACTTACGTGTGGAGTCTCAAAATTGGAACTCATACATGCAGAGAGTACAAATGGTGGGTACTGGAGGTTACGGGTTGGGAGGTGTGCGGGGTGTCGGCAATGGATACAAAATTTCTGTTAGGCGGGGGGGGGGTAAGTTCAAGGGAGTTATTATAAGTCATAAATGGTTATACTTTTTTTGTACAAAATAACAATAGATTGGTTATCTGAAAATTCCTGAGAGGTAGCTTTTATGTGTTTCTACTCACACACACACACACACACAAACAGATAAATATGTGAAGGGTGGAATATGTTAATGAGATAGATTTGGCTATTCCGCAACATATACAAATATCAAGCATCCTGATGTACACCATAAACCTATACAATGCTTACTTGTCAATGGACAAATAAAGATAAGAAAGAAAGCAATCTCACAAAATGATGAGGGACGACTAGACACAAAAGAATGGATTGGACCTTACCTCGCAATACATACAAAAATTCACTCAGAATGGATCAGAGACCTTCATATAAGAGCTACAGTGGTAAAACTCAATGACTGAATCTCACGTTTTTCTTCCGGAAGTCTTCCACTGTGACCTTCCTTTAGGCAAAGGCTTTTTTGTGTGCGTGCGCTCAACACCAAAGTATAAGCAGCAAAGCAGAAAAGTAGATAATGTGAACTTTGAGGCAACCTGTAGAAAATACATCTGACGGTAGATGTATCCAGGACACATAAAGAACTCTGATAAATCAACAGTCAGATGATGACCTAATTCAAAACTTAGCACAGAATCTAAATAGACATTTTGCCAAAGAAAGTATACAAATGGCCAATAGGCACAGGAAAAGCCACCCCCAACCCCCTCAACTCCCCCTTCATCATTAGCAAGTAGGGAAATGCAAATCAAAACCGCAATGAGCTACCGCTTCACACTCAGTAGGATGACAAGAATAAAAAAGACAGGCAACAACAATTGCTGACAAGGATGTGGAGAGATCAGAGTCCTGGTACATTGCCGGTGGGAATATAACATAGGGAAGCCTGGTTTGAAAGAATCTGGCTGCCCCTCAGTACTAGGAGCAGAATTTCCATATGGCCGAGGAGGTCCACTCTTTTAGGTATCCACAAAAGAGAAATGAAACTCTATGTCCCAACAAACACCTGTACACAAACATACATGGTATCATTATTCCCAGTGGTCAAAGGTTGTGAGTGGCGCGGGCCTCCATCACTTGATGAAATCATGGGTGAAATTTAGTTTCTCCATTCAGGGGAGTATGGCTTGGCAATAAAAAGGGATGAAATACGGATGGATGCATGCCGTAACACACGTGAGCCTGGAAAACATGAGGCTGCATGAAAGAAAATCACAAAAGACCACATATTATGTGACTCCGTTTAGAAAAACGTCCAGAATATGTAAACTTATGCACTAAGAGACTTGAGTTCCATTTGCCTGGAGAAGGGGCACAGGGTGGGAAGTGACTGTTAATGTGTATGGGGTTTCTTAGCAAGATGATTATAAGGTTCTCAAATGAGATTCTGGTGATAGTTGCAGAACCTAGTGAATACACGGAATGAAAAAAACTCTGAATTGTACACTTACAATGGGTGAAGTTTATGGCATGTGGATTATATGCCAACGACCACTGTTTTCAAAAATACCACTTCTTGTCCACTTCATGTGCACTTACCTCCATTTATTTCCAGTTTTACGTGAGTAACATTCGTGTCCACTAATCGGGGGAGACTTTTGAAAAGCACTGAAAACCAGGTGTATTTTTAGGAGATGAGACGCAGAAATCGATGGTTACAGTGTACTTTGGCAAGAGCTGTGACCGCTGGGAACCGTCATTTCTTCATCTTCGAGGTAATTACATCTACTTTGACATGATATTGTGGGAATTAAATAACAATGAATGTGAAACATTTACTGAGTGTCTGGGATTAACAGACACTCCAGGAAGGGTGAAACTCACATTACTCACTAGGGAACGGGAAGGATTCTTTAAGAAGGTAAATGCTTAAACAATTTAATGATTCTAATCTATTAATTTCTCTTTTTTGTTCCAAGAAAGAACAAGATGAAAGGTGTTTGTGACAGGTTACCCTGGTGAGTGCAACCGTTTTGGAGTTAGGAGTATGTCCAGGGTCTGGATCCCACTTACTGGCTGTGTGACCACAGGCAAGTGACTGCAATTCTCCCTTGCAGTTGCCTCATCTCTGCCAACTCTGTGTCTCTGCCACAGCCGTCCTACTACCTTCCCTGGAGAGTTGCTCTCAGAATAAGAGATTAGAATGATAAAAATGGAGTTTGTCACTCCTACATTTTCACTTTCTCCCTTTGTAAGATCTCCTTCTCCTGATTCTAAAAAGGTATTCAAGTGAAATCAATAAATCCAGGAGCCGGTTTTCTGAAAAGGTCAACAAAATAGATAGGCCACTAGTCAGACTAATAATAAAGAAAAAGGAGAACAATCGAATAGATGTATTAAAAAATGATAAAAGGTATATCACCACCGATTCCACAGAAATACAAACTACCATCAGAGATGACTACAAACAACTCTATGCACATAAACCAGTGAATCTAGAAGAAAGGGATAAATTCCTGGACACTTACACCCTACCAAGACTAAACCAGGAAGAAGTTGAATCCCTGAATAGACCAATAACAAGGTCTGAAATTGAGGCAGCAATTAATAGCCTACCAACCAAAAACAGTCCTGGACCAGATGGGTTCACAGCCGAATTCTACCAGAGGTACAAAGAAGAGCTGGTACCATTCCTTCTGAAACTATTCCAAACAGTACAAAAAGAGGGAATCCTGCCTAACTCATTTTATGAGACCAACATCATCCCGATACCGAAACCTGGCAGAGACATAGCTACAAAAGAAAAGTTCAGCCCAATATCCGTGATGAACACTGATGCAGATATCTTTAATAAAATACTGGCAAACCTAATCCAACAGCACATCACAAAGCTTATCCGTCACGATCAAGTCGGCTTCATCCCTGGGATGCAGGTCTGGTTTAACTTACACAGATCTATAAACATAATCCATCACATAAGCAGAACCAAAGACAAAAACCACATGATTATCTCAGTAGATGCAGAGAAGGCCTTCAACAAAATTCAACAGCCCTTTATGCTAAAAACTCTCAATAAACTAGGTATAGATGGAACTTATCTCAAAATAATAAAAGCTATTCATGACAAAACCACAGCCAGTATCATACTGAATGGGCAAAAACTGGAAGCATTCCCTTTGAAAAGTGACACTAGACAAGGATGCCCTCTCTCACCACTCCTATTCAACATAATGTTGGAAGTTCTGGCCAGCGCAATCAGGCAAGAAAAAGAAGTGAGGGGTATTCAATTAGGAAAAGAGGAAGTCAGATTGTCTCTATTTGCAGACGACATGATTGTATATCTAGAAGACCCCATCATCTCAGCCCAAAATTTCCGTAGGCTGAGAAGCAACTTCCGCAAAGTCTCAGGATACAAAATCAATGTGCAGAAACCACAAGCATTCCTACACACCAATAACAGACAAATAGAGAGCCAAATCTCGAGTGAACTCGCATTCACAAAGGCTACAAAGAGAATAAAATACCTAGGAATTCAAGTAACAAGGGATGTCAAAGGACCCCTTCAAGGAGAACTACAAACCACTGCTCGAGGAAATAAGAGAGGACACAAACAGATAGAAAAACATTCCGTGCTCGTGGTTAGGTAGAATCGGTATTGTGAAAATGGCCATACTGCCCAAAGTAATGAATAGATTCAATGCTATCCCCATCAAGAGACCATTGACCTTCTTCACAGAACTGGGAAAAAAAACACCTTAAACTAAATATGGAATCAAAAAAGGACTCGCATAGCCAAGACAATCCTAAGCAAAAAAAAAAAAAAAAAAAAAAAAAAAAAAAAAAAAAAAAAAAAGCTGGAGGCATCACGCTACCTGACTTCAAACTATACTACAAGGCTACACGGTAGCCAAAACAGCATGGAACTGGTACCAAAACAGAGATACAGACCAATGGAACAGAACAGAGGCCTCAGAAGTAATACCACACATCTACGATCATCTGATCTTTGACAAACCTGACAAAAACAAGCAATGTGGAAAGGCTTCCCTATTTGATAAATGGTTTTGGGAAAACTGGCTAGCCATATGCAGAAAGCTGAAACTGGACCACTTCTTTACACCTTCTACAAAAATGAATTCCAGATGGATTACAGACTTAAACACAAGACCTAACACCACAAAAACCTTAGAAGAAAACCTAGGCAATACCATTCAAGACAGAGGCAAAGGCAAAGACTTCATGACAAAAACACCAAGAGCAATGACAACAAAAGCCAAAATACACAAATGGCATGTAATTAAACTCCAGAGCTTCTGTACATCAAAAGAAATAGTCATTAGAGTGAACTGGAAACCAACAGAATGGGAAAAAATTTTTGCAATCTACCTATCTGATAAAGGGCTAATATCCAGAATCTACAAAGAACTTAAACAAATTTACAGGAAAAAAAACAACCCCATCAAAAAGTGGGCAAAGGATATGAACAGACACTTTTTAAAAGAAGACATTTATGTGGCCAAAAACATATGAAAAAAGCTCATCATCACTGGTCATTAGAGAAATGCAAATCACAACTACGTTGAGATACCATCTCACGCCAGTTAGAATGGCGATCATGAAAACATCTGGAGACAACAGATGCTGGAGAGGATGTAGAGAAATAGGAACACTTACACTGTTGATGGGAGTGTAAATTAGTTCAACCATTGTGGAAGACAGTGTGGCAATTCCTCAAGGACCTAGAAATAGAAATTCCATTTGACCCAGCAATTCCATTACTGGGTATATACCCAAAGGATTGTAAATCATTCTATTATAAAGACACACGCACATATATGTTCATTGCGGCACTGTTTACAATAGGAAAGACTTGAAACCAACCCAAATGGCCATGGATGATCGACTGTATAAAGAAAATGTGGCACATATACACCATGGAATACTGTGCAGCCATAAAACAGGATGAGTTCCCTCCTTTGCAGAGACATGGATGAAGCAGGAAACCATCATTCTCAGCAAACCGACACAGGAACAGAAAACCAAGCACTGCATGTTCTCACTCATAAGTGGGTTTTGAAGGATGAGAACACATGGACACAGGGAGGGGAGTATCGCACACCGGGGCCTGGGGTGCAGAGATGGGGCTAGGGGAGGGATAGCAGGGGTTGAGGGTATTGGGGAGAAATACCTGATGTAGATGACAGGGTGGGGGGGGACGGATGCGGCTAACCACCATGGCGTGTGTATACCTATGTAACAATCCTGCACAGTCTGCACATGTACCCCAGAACTTAAAGTATAAAAAAAAATGCATTGAGGTATCCTTCAACCTAAATTACCTTCCTTTGTCTTCTGCTCTACCTACCAAACACTTCCTCATTTCCTTTTAAATGAAGTACCCTGGCCTTTTCGTCCTCACTCTTCAATTTCATGAAATCTGTCTTCATTCATGTGGGCCCCAGAGCTGTCCAAACTGATAGGTATCCATAAGGTAACAAGGATGTCCTAAGCAATGAATCCCAATGGACTCCTCTCTCCCTCCCGATCTAGCCTTACATCTCCACAGCATCACCCTCCCTTCTTCCTTGGCATCTGTGGTTCTACCTTTTCTCCTTATCACTGTTGTATTCCTCGGAGACTTCTTTCTCCTTCCTGGACATCTGTTTCCCTGTGTTCTTCAGTGTTACTATTCCCCAGGTTTGGTCCTTGGCCAGCTCTTTACATGCTATCTTTCCTACATGCTGGTATGAATTAACTCATGCTCATGACTTCGTGTGACTGTGATTGTTGAGAGGACTCACAATTGTGTATTCCTGGTCTGAAAGTAATTGCTGAGCACCACACTGAAACATCCAGTTGCCTTCTGTACATCCTGGATGTTTTCACAAGCACCTCAAAGGCAGATTTTTCTCAACGCACTCCCCTCACCTGCAAATGTGTGCACCTCCTTGTATTTAATGCTTCCACCGAGTACGCCAGCGTGACTCAGTCATCCAACGCAGAAACGTTCCCTTACCGGAGATCAGATGAACTCAGGGCTGAAGTCAAGAAGCAGCAGAAGACAGGGGAAAAGTCAAAGGAGTCCAGAGACCAGGACCACGACAGCCGTAGACATCAACCACAACCAAACCAAGCCCTATGTGGGGGCCAGTTTGTCTACTGCATTTTCCCAACCAGCTCTCTCTCCAACTACCTGTAATGACCATTTGTTACACACCCGTAAAACTCTGGAAACCCCGATCTCCTTTTCCCTCTCTCTCAGAACCCGGTCACGCCTCCTGTTTTCCTGGGAAAATCCAAGACCTCAGGAAGGACTCTCTGCATTTCCAGCAATTGTAAACACCTACCTGCATCTACAGGTACAGTCGTTGCCTTTCCTCCAGTTATGACAGAACGTCCCTCCCGCTCTTTCAAGAGAATCCTTCAATGTGTGCTTTGAATCTCACTGCTCCTATCTTCTCAGAAATCTTATAGGATCCATCATACATTTACTCTCCCGATGGCCCCCAACAGCTTCAACCTGTCCTTCTTAAACGTTATCTCTCCAATAGCACTAAAACACGCCCTAGTCATGAAAACCTTACAGTGATAAAAATCAACAATCAAAGGCTCACAGCACCCTC
Organism: Plecturocebus donacophilus; assembly: GCA_004027715.1. Classification (NCBI taxonomy): domain Eukaryota; kingdom Metazoa; phylum Chordata; class Mammalia; order Primates; family Pitheciidae; genus Plecturocebus; species Plecturocebus donacophilus. The sequence continues at coordinate 11,883 of PVKP010040415.1, forward strand.
TGTCTTCCCCAGGTTACCTTGTACCCGTTACCTTATCTCCTCCCGTTTACAGTGAAACCTACAGCTTTCCACATTTGTCATTCCTTCATGTCCTGTTCATCGAAAACTCACTTTCATCCCCCAAATCCCAGTGAAATGGGTCTCTCAAAGGTCACCATGGTGTTCATAATGTTGAACACAACGGAATGTTCTGTCCTCATATCATTTTATGTCTCCAACTCTATGAACAGGAGGAAGCAGTGTTCTTTTTGGGAAACTACCGTTGAGTTGTGAGTTTGCAATTTTCCTTTGAACGGGCCATACTTTCAAGTTTCGTTGTAGGCTTTTGGATTCTTTTGTTGCTGCTGAAAACTAGATCTTTGAATATGACGATGTGGTAACACTGAAAATTAGATCTTCTACCTTCTCCAGGGTTTGCTGTTGTTGATTTCTGAAAGCTGCGATCATTGATTTGTCTAGAGGGTTTTCCAAACGCTTTTGGGAGATCCTGCATTTGCTGCCACGTGTGGCCACTGAACTCTCTCTTCCTTTAGTTTGTTTTCGGCTTGTATTTTGACAGCAATTTCCTTGACAGCTCAGAGCTAAAAAAAAAAAAAAGAAAAAAAGAAAAAACAGAAAACAAAAAATACCTCTGTCAGCCATTGTAGATTGACTCTGGGCTCCAGCATTCCTTCAACCCTCAGTCAGGCCACTTATAACTGTGTCTTGGCTGTCCCTTCCTGTTTAGACTGAGTCCAGAGATCAGCTGGCAAAAATTTTGGGTCTTCTCGGGTCTCCTGTGAGCATGCATCCAACCGTGACCATGCACCTGGCTTTTGAAATTCCCCAGGGTACGGGACTGCTTCCGGGTACGGGACTGCTTCCGGGTACAGGACTGCTTCCGAATGCTCTCATTTCCCAAATGGACTGTCCACCAGCATGTCTCCCAGATTTTGGGTTATCTGTTATAGATTCCCACTGCAATTTCTGCCTCCAGCAGCTGCAGTTTTTCGGTTTGCCTTATAAGGTTTTCAGGAAATGCCCAGCATTTTTCCGCCCTGACTTCCCCGTTACGTCAAATAGAGAGGAGCAGCTTGCTTCTGTCCTTCAGGAAGCCGCTAGACAGGTTAGAACTCATGAAAACCATGACCTTTGAATGAGCTCTGCTCCCTCCAGAACCAGTACCAGGATTCCTCAAAGAGCATGCAGGCTGCTGGGTGCAGTGCCAACACCGTATCAGAAAGCAGGTGTAGCAAGGGCAAATGAGAATGCTACAAAGTTGTCCCTTGACTTTTTCTTTATGGCATCTTTTTTTATTGAGGTAAAATATGCACACCATGACATTTGGCATTTTAACCCTTTTTAGTTTACGTGTCCCTGGCGTGTGAGTGCATTCACATTGTTGTGCAACCCTCACCGTTATCCATTTGCACAGGTTTTTATCCGCTCAAAAGAAACTTTGTACCCCTCCCACAGTAACTCGCTTTCTCCCCTTTCCCACAACCCCTGGTGATCTCTATTCTACCTTCTGTCTGCATGCATTTGCCTCTTCTCAGTACCTCATAGAGGTGAAATCTTACAGTCCATGTACTTCGCAGCCCAGCTCATTTTCCCTAGCATAAAACCTTCGAGGTTCATCCACGTTGTTCCGCGTTGTAGGGTTTCATTCCTAAAAGCTGCATCTTGTGGTTCCTGTATGCCACATCTTCTGAATCCATTCATCCAGTGGTAGACTGGTTTTTTCTTTTTCTCCTTCTCTCTTTCTTTCCTTCTCTCTTCCTCTCTCTCTCTCTCTCTCTCTCTCTCTCTCTCTTTCTTTCTCTCTCTCTCTTCCTTTCTTTCTTTTTTTTTTCTTTTCTGTAGAGACGCCGCCTAACTGTGTCACCCAGGCAGGAGTGCAATGGCACGATCTCAGCTCACTGCAACTTCTGCGTTCCGAGTTCAAACATTTCTGCTGCCTCAGCCTCTTGAGTAGCTGGGCCTACAGGTACGTACCACCACAGCTGGCTAATTTTTGTCATTTTAGTAGAGATGGGTTTCGCCATGTCGGCCAGGGTGGTCTCAAACTCCTGACCTTAAGCCATCTGCCTGCCCCTGGCTCCCAAAGTGCTGGGATTCCAGGTGTGAACCATGCAGCCCGGCCCAGTGATAGACATTTAATATGTTTCTCTATTTGGGCTGTTGTGAGGAGTGCCATCAAAATGAGCCACTCGCAGACAAATACTAGCTGATTCCACTGAAAGGAGAAACAGAAAATAGCTCATAGAAGCAGAGAGTACAATGATGGTTACCTCCGGCCGAAGGGGGTGGGGGAAACGGGGAGTTGGTCGTCAGTGGGTGTAAAGTTTCAGTTATGCCAGAAAAATAAGCTCTGGAGACTTTCTGGACAAGATTGTGCCCATAGCTAACATTCTCTTGTACACTTAAAGGTCTGTTAAGAGGGTAGATCTCATGTTAAGTGTCTTTGCATAATATTGTAAATGGCACTCTCGGGGCACTCTTCTCTGACTCCTCAAACTAGGTCAGGTCACCGTGTTATGACAGCCCCGCTGCCTTTTCTTCATTTCACAAGCCACAGTGAAACACGTGTAAGAGTGTTTGCCACACAGCAAGCACTGATCACAAGGCCTTTTTACATGCTGTGCCCTCAGTCAGGACGGAATGGCCACCACAGCTTTTTTTTTAATCTTTTTTTGAGAAGGGATCTCGGTCGCCCAGGTTGGAGTGCTGTGGCGGAGCTTGGCTCACTGCAACCTCCGCCTCCTAGGTCCAAGGGATCCTCTTGTCTCAGCCTCCAGAGTAGCTGGGACTACAGGCGCCCGCCACCAGGCCCTATTAATTTTTTGTATGTTTTAGTACAGACAGGGTTTCACCATGTTGGCCAGGCTGGTCTTGAGCTCCCAACCACAAGTAACCTGGCAGCCTCAGCCTCCACAGTGCTAGGATTACTCTCGTGAGCCACTGTGACCACGGCTTTTTAAGGATGTGCCAATCACCCTTCAGACTTCGGCTCTGCTGCCGCTCAATTGGGCCCCACATCAAAGTCCAGGTCAGGGTCCTATTATTATGACCCCACATAGAAATGTGCTTCTTATCATTAGGACGGTGTCATTACAGATCGTATACTCATTAATGTGATGTTTGGTTAATGTGATCTTATCCGCAGACCTGTAAGTAACAAGAAAGATAGCACCATGTCTGCTTTTGCTCCGCACTGAATTCCCTGTAACTCACACAGTGCTTGGCACTCGGCAAATATTAGATGCTTATTGTGGAATGAATTATTTAATTAGTCAATGAATTGGAGAAGTTTCATGTAGGGCCACAGGATGAGGAGAACAGTTTTCTAGGCAGAAGGAACCGTATGTGCAAAGGCTATAGTGCAGTAAAGAAATCGACCTGTTTGATCAACTCAAAGAAGGCCAGCACGGGTACTGTCAATGTCTTCCAGTCAAAGAGGACCAGGCATATGCAGGCTCTTAAATAACTTATGTTTATTATTCGTTGCAATGAAGGGAATAGAATGCATTGCATAAGGAAGCCTGCAGCGTTTCCAGACTATTAGGTGATAAAGAACCTATTACAGGGTTAGCTTTTTGGTTGGGCGATTCTGTTGCTTATGGAGAAAAACAGGGCCCAGCTGTGGGTGAAAGTCCAGATTCTTAGCAGCACAGAGGCCTGGTTATAAGTGTGAGGCAAGTGTCTGGATGTCTGAGAGTGATTCTTCCCCGAATGACTCAAAAGCAGAGAGATCTGAACACAATTGGCACAAGAACCTGGAGAGGTGGGGGGCCAGGCTATGCGGGGCCTGGAAGATCATGAAGTCCATGTTAGTGGCGTTGTGGGGAAGGGGACACACCCTGGCGTATCTCCAATGACAGGAGCATGGACAGGGAGGATGACACTGTGGTGAATGAAAAGAAGAGCTACCCACACCCATGAGGAAGCAGGGCAGGTGGAGGCAAAAGGATGGTGTTCTGGGCTGGGGACGGGAAGGATGGCTGGACCTATGAGCCCTGCTGTCCTACGGAAGCATGAAAATGGCATGCCAACAGTCTTTCTTAGTTTGACGACAGGGTGTGGGTGTGGCGCAAACCGGACGATACCTACAAGACAGACACCAGCTCTTCCCACCAGCTTCCAGGCCTGACCCTTAGGGAAAGCCTCACCGTGCATTTCCCACGGGAGACGGATCTCCCTGATGTACTCGGTTGCCTTGGGGACTCAGGTGCCTGACCCCACTTCAAGAAACCACCGATGCCTCGCCAGGGCCAACTTCGTCTCAGTTGGATTCATGACGGCCGGATGCTTTGTTGTGACCTGGCTGAGATGATGCGCAGGTGGGTGAACGGCTGGCCTAGTTGGACGTTATGAATGGATGGGACAATTCCTCTCCTACTAAAGGATGAATAGCCCCATTTAATCTGCTATTCCACGCTTCTGTCTCTTGTGACGTTGGCATGTGGTCATTACCTCAACTTTATTTCATGACGTGTTTCGTAGTTTCTATTTCATATGTAGCATTCACTATTTGTTAATTGATCATAATACCAACCGTAATCTCATTAAAAATTTAACAGTGTCAGTAAAGAGAGTCAGACTCAGTAAAATATTTGAAGAGATTTATTCTGAGCCAAATATGAATGAGTGTGGCCCCTAACACAGCCCTTAGGAGGGTGGTCAGGGTGCAGCGTGATTTTTACATATTTTAGGGAGACGTGAGGCTTCAATCAAATACATTTAAGAAATACATTGGTTCGGTCCAGAAAGGTGGGACAACCACATACGTTGGTTCGGTCCGGACGCGGAGGTGGGAGTGCGTTACAGGTTACGGGTGGATTAAAAATGTCCTGGTTGACAATTGGTTGGGTTGAGTTCATCTAAAGACACGAAATCAAGGGAAAGAGAATGTCTGGGTTAAGATAAGAATGGTGGAGACCAGAGTTCGCACTGTGCAGGGGAAACCTTGCTTCAGGTAGCAGGCTTCAGAGAGAATAGACTGTCAAGGTTTCTTATCAGACTTGAGGTCTGTGTCGACGTGAATGCCAGAGAGGTACAATGAATGAGGCGTGTCCGAACCCCGCTCCGCGGCATGGCCTGAACTGGTCCTTCAGGTTAGATTTTAAGAGTGTCTTGGCTGGGGAGGAAGTCCATTCTAATGGTTGGGAGCCCTAGAATTTCATTTTTGGCTTACAATAATTTTACTTACCGTGTCAAGACTTACACCACGCCACATGCTTTCCGAAGTACTTAGCATGTAGTACCTTATTTAAGTCTTACAAAAACGCATGAGGCGTTTTTCAATATGCACATCCCTGATGAGGAAACTGAGGCCACAGAGAAGTTAGGTCATTGCACACACGTAGGATACGGTAGCAGGGCCGGCTTCGTGGACCTGCAACCCGAGTAGTCCCACAGGGCTCCCTGCTCAGAATGGGCCCCTGGGCTTGACGCTCAGTGTGGCCGTCTTGAAACCCTGAAGTATTTCTTTCCTTGAATTTGTGCTTGTTAGACGAGGTCTGACGAAACAATGCAGTGTGTGCTGGGGTCCCGGAGCCTCGGCTGTCGTGTGGTCCTGCTCTCACCACATCCCGGCCTCACTGGGACGGGTTTTCTGCTGCCCCCTCACCCACCCACCCTCTGAGACTCCCTTTCCCTCTGCCACCCCAGCGACTGCTGCTGCGCTTCGCCTGGGCCTGGGTGTGGGTGCAGGGAGGGGCAGGGTGAGAATGCCAAGCCACAGGGCAGGGCTCTGGACACCTGTGAGGACACTCACTCACCCTATGCGTGTCCCCTTAACTGAGGGAGCACCACATTGAATTGCAACTGGAAAAATCCTGAGAGGTCAAAACAGAGATTGAGTAAGAAAGGAAAGTCAGATTTGCTGCTTTTGAACTGCGGACCCCACATGCTGCTTTTGTATGAGGCCCCTCGTTGCGTCGTTTGACCTGCATGGTAGAGAAGGGTCACAAATTCAGGTTTGCACAGCTCCAAAGCCTGTTCTTTCTTTTCCTTTTTTTTTTTTTTTTTTTTAGCAAAGTTGAAGAAATGGAGTAGGTGATACATACACGTTTGGTGTAAAATTCCAGTTTCAAAACTATGTGTAGCTAAGGGATTCTTCTCACCCCCATTGCCGAACCGTCCAGAACTCTTTCCCAAAGGCCACTCCTCTTTTCCACCAGACTTTTAGATACCCTTCTAGAAAACATCACGGCATTCAGGCATATACATTATCCAAACTCCTCTTTCTACATTAAGGCGAGTGCCAAATGGTGTGTGGACCTGGCATTTTTTGTCATCTCAGAATGTATGTTGAAGTGCTTCCTGTGCTTAATATAGGCAAAAGTTACAGGATGCTTTCCGTGCCATTGGGGTAAATGCTTCAAATCAATTAAGTTCATGCCCGCTATAACACAGGGAGCTAGGTGCTTTCCTCGTTTTGTGCATGAGGAGTGTAGAGCACACGCGATTGACATAACTTGCCATAGGTAATACGGCTAAACAAGGGGAGAACCAGGATTTGCACACATGCAGTGTAGCTCCGCAGAGGTAAAAGCGTTCTGCTCTTTTTCCATGCCTTCATGGTATGCTTTGATTTGGATATATCCTTTTCTTTCTTTAGCCAGTGCCCTGTTGACCAGGGGTGTACCCAGGCTTAGACTATTACAGACCACACCGCATTGAGTAAACCAACATGTAATATCATTCCGTACATGTGCAAGTACACCCAAAGAGCAAATTCATAGCAGCAAGATTTCTAGAAGAGAGGGGCAAAAGGCACGCACGATGTGGACAGATATTGCTAAATTGCCTTCTCTAGGTATTGCATCAAGTCACGCCCATACTAACAATGCAGGAATGTGACTCTTCCCAGATCCTCACCAAATCAGTCTGTTTCAAACATTTGCATATTCGTCCATAGGATAGATAATGGACGGTATCTTATTGTGAGTAAGATACCCATTTCTCTGATTGGGAGTGTGGCTGGGAAGTTTTATATGCATTTGGGAGCTTTTTGTATTTTTCTTTCTGTGAACTGTTCAGGCACATATATACAGAGACTGACTAGCTGTTCTCCAAACCTGTTTCCTTTTCTTCCTGGGGCTTCCCAGCCTCCTGGCTGGTAACTGTGACTGGCGGACTGAGGCCTGGGCAATGAATGGTGGGCCCAGGTGAGACTTCTCCCAAAGCTGATTCATAAAAACCTCCTATGTGCTCCTCCTAGTCCTTCTTCCCCATGTGCTGGAAAGATGTTGACACCCAAAGACTCGGTCTCCAAAAACAACAGAAAAAATACCTGAGACTGGGTAATTTATAAAAGAAGGAGGTTTAATTGGCTCACGGTTTTACAGGCTGTATGAGAAGCATGGGGGCTCCTGCTTCTGGGGACACCTCAGAAAACTTACAATCATGACTGAAGGCCAAGAGGAAGCAGGCACCTTTTACATGGCTGGAGCAGGAGGAAGGCAGAGAGGAGGAGGTGCTACACACCTAAAGGACCGGGTCTCCTGATAAGTCACTGCCAGGAGAATAGCACCTTGGGGACGGTGTTACACCATTTATGAGAACTCCACCCCCATGATCCAGTCACCTCCCACCAGACCCCACCTTCACAATGAGGATTACAATTGAACATGGGATCT
>PVKP010040416.1:0-19500 GCA_004027715.1 Plecturocebus donacophilus
CTCCCCTCCCCTTCCCTTCCCTCCCCTCCCCTCCCCTTCCCTTCCCTTCCTTTACTATTAGGATTCCTTCCTTTACTATTTCCAGTCTACTGGTGAGTCCAGCAAAACATTCTTATTTTTGTTCCGGTGTTTTTTATTTGTAGCACCTTTTACCTGTTCTTTTTAATGTAAAGTTCTGCTTACACTATACATTTCTCCTTGCGTGTTGTCTACTTTTTCCATCAGAACTCATATTATATTAATCATAGTTTAAATTCTCCAATAATTCCAAAATCAGTGTCAAATCTAAGTCCGGTTCTGATGTTTCCCTGGTCTCTTTTCACTATGTGTTTTCAGCCTTTTAGCATGCTTGTAATTTTTTTTTGAAAGCTAGAAATGATAGAAACTGAGGTGATTAGGCTTTTATTTTATATTGATATTAGGATTTGAGCTACACTTCCTGTTTGCTGTAACTATAGGTGCCAGAAGAGTGGGCATTTCTTGTTTCCTCATTTAGTTTTCTCCTTTATTGTCTTTGGGTTTGTCTAAAAACTTCTTAAATAGAGTCTGTTTCAAACAGGTCTTTCAGCTGGAATCTGCTGTCACGCTGGAGCCCTGTCAGTATGGTGGCAAAGTGGTGGAGCCAGAAAGTATTCTATAAGCTTATGATTTAATCTCTTTTTTAGTGAGACTGAGTGATTGGGCTATCACATTCAGAAATACGTCTTGGCCTTTTTTCCCCTCCCTTTATGGGAGACAGGAAGGCTAGAGGGGATTTGAGGTAGCCAATTGACTTTTCTACAAGTAGGCAAAGCTCAGGTAATGTAGTTTCCCTTGTAAGGCAGTCCTTTGTTATGGAAAATACTCTGGGTATATTTCTAAGTGGTTACATTTTCCTTTCTCCTACCAGAAACAGGATGGGACTTTTCTCTGATTTTAGCCATGACAACATAGCTGGGTTTCTGGAAGTAAAACTCACTCAACTGTGAAAGTCTCCCTAAAACTAGTTCCCAAGTGTTTTTCTCTCTCCTGGTAATCCACATTCTACCTCTAACAATTCATAAAAGTAACTATTTAACTGTTTCTGTCAATTACTGGCTCAGGCAGCTTCTGCTTCAGGTAATCTGATCTCAGCTTGATTCTCTATATTCACATGTCTTTCCAGATTTTGGTTTGGCGTTTTGCCTTGTGACCTCAATTCTCTGATAAATCTAAGAAAAGTCATTAATTTTTAGTTTGTTCACCATTTTTCATTTATTTATTTTTTTGTGGGTGTCCACGATGACTTCTAAGCTCTTTGTGTGTTGGACCTAAAACCAGACATCTTTCCTTATTTATTTTAGAATTCTGATTTATATATTTATTTTTATATTTTATTTTCTGAATTTTCTTTGGCTGATTTTGAAATATTAGTTTACAGTTGTTATTTGTTTCTTAGACATGCCTGTGTGGTCCTTTTTTTCTTACTGTAAAAGTGTCATTTTGTTCTTTATTATCCTTTTAATTATGGTAATATTATTTGGGATTCAGCCACAATTACTTCCTGTTGTTTATTTTTACTTCCTAAATTTTAGAAGGAAGGGGACGGGTCAGGACAGCCATTTTAACTTTATCACTCTAAAATTGTATTATATTGTTCTTATGAAGTGTCAACAAATGTGATTCTGTACCTCTAGAGGTTTCTTGTTTTTGTATACTACTTCTCTTCACTTTTACATAGAACTTCTATTTTTTTTTGCTCCCTTGTAATGGACTGTATTTTGTCTCCTCCTTTCCCCAAATTCATATGTTGAAGCCTTAATTTTCAATGTGGCTGATTTGAAGATGTGGCCTATAAGGACATAATGAGGGTTAGGTGAGGTGATAGGGTGGGGCCTTACTGCAATAGGACTGGGTCCTTAGAAGAGGAAGCGACCTTATAGAGGTCTCTCTCCCTTCACAACCACAAGGAGGCAAAGGCATGTCAAGACACAGTAAACCTGGAAGAGTGCAGTCACCAGAAACCAAATTTTCTGGCACTTTGATCTTGTATTTCTAGCTTCCAGAACTGTGAGAAAGTAAATGTTATTTCAGCCACTCAGTCTATGGTATTTTATTATGGCAGCCCTACCTGACTGATACATTTATTTTCCTATGTCCTGGTCAATTTGTATTTTGTTCCTCATTTTCTCCTTACTGTAGGACTTTGTCCAGGAAGAGAGATTTAAATAATTAGTTTTAAGACATCATAGATATGGCCTACACTGCTTTCATTTCTGCACCCCTTACTCACAAAATATCTCACATTCTCAGCTGCTGTTCTAAAATTGGCCTGTCATGATTTCTAGTGTATAGCTTTGGCTATTTTCAGGTTTTCCCGTTTTCAAATATGTCAGAGACCTCATTACTTTTGTCTTTATGCATACCTGTATACATTTATATGGATCCTGCCCTCCCCCTACCCTACACAACTTATATTTGGGGTTTGTTGAGTTAACATTCAGTTTAGTTCTGGAAGTTATTATTTAGTTTTCGGCCCATTACTTTCATAAATCTGTCTGTTTTGATGGGTGATTTGGCAACATTACAAAATAATGCTGTCAGTGCCATTTTCCCAGAATTCCCAATTTTTCAAAAGAAAGGCATTGAAAATTACTTATTGGACTTGACATTAATATTCACTGCTATTTTATAATAGAATGCTAAATAAATTATTTTCAAACAGAGCAAAAGAAGTAGAAATTAATGGGTTCTAATAGTGATCATACTAAATTTTTAAAAAATGTTTTCAAACTGTTAAAACACTTTAATCAAAGTTTTCTTGATTTTTTTTAGTAATGTATAAAAAAGTATTTTATTATCTCAATGATAATATGAAATGTTACTCTGGATTCTTTAAATTCCAAGAGACAGAAGTCTAGTTCAAGGTAGTGGAACAGAATGGAGATTTTTATGGCTCAGGAAACCAAGTTGGTTCTTCACATAGTGAGCTAGGTAGGAACTTGTAGTTTCAGTGCAAAGAGAACTCTCCTTCTTTCATATGTTTGCTTTCACTTGACTTTATATTGCCTTACTATAAACTTTCCTGATATAGTAAAAAAGAAGACTGCCAGCAGTCCCTAATTTATATTTTTCCAGAACTATACTTAAAAAGAGTCCCTTATTCTTTTATTCTACATAAAATGTTTCTGAGAAAGAAATGCTGTTGGTCCAGATTGAGTCACCTGCCCATGCTAGAATAATCACTAGGACAGAGAAATCAAGTGCTTTTATTAGCTAGACCTGGATCAGTGGTCCAACTTTGAATTTATAAAGGAAAGTTTTGCAGCTCTATTTGGTATCACAACTAGAGAGGGAGAGGGGCACATATTGAATGGAAACAATTTCCTAATGGAACTAGGCATGATTGAGAGTTGTTAGCCTATACCTAAGAATGTGGAATTTGAGATTTATATAGTAATTTCACATTAAAACATGTTGATTAAGATTGATAACCTGCTGGAGGTTAACCTCTAGTGATAAACAAAAAGGTATAGCGCTTAGCCACATCTGATTCTGTAACGTTACCAACTGCAATGGAATTTATTTGAGTAATTTGCAGAAGGCACAAACCTTGAGGGACTTAACTAGTATGCTTGAAGACAACTGTCTTTATTCATCGGTAGAGATTGATATTTACTTGCAGAGGTATATGTACAGTGAACATGGGCACATTTTAAATGCACCAGTTGATTAGTTTTGACAAAAGTACGATGAAACTATAGAATGCTATTTCCACCATCATAAATTAATTTTACCTGTTCTTGAACTGCACATGAATAAAAAAATATGTATGTACTCTTTTGTGTTTGAATTATTTTTCTTAACATTAATTCTTTTGAGATTTATCCACATTATTCTGTGTCCAGTTGATCATTTTTATTTATCTATTTTTGTTTATCTATTTTCCTGTTGCTGGATGTTAAAGTTGTTTTTATTTTTTGACCTTTAAAATAATACTCCACATATATTTTTTGTGTGTGTGCATATACATTTTTGTTTCTCCAGTGATAAAATTGCTGGTTCATGTGCATGTTTTACTTTATAAGAAACTTTACAACACCCCTACCAGAAATATTTGAAAATTCCAGTTGCTCTGTATCCTTACCACAATTTTGTATTGTCAGTTTTCTTAAATTTAGCCATTCTAGTGGGTATAACGTTTCTTATTGTTGTTTTAATTTGCTTTTTTTCTAATAATTAATGCTAGAATACACTTTATCATTTACTTAGTACCTATTTTAGGTCTTTTTTTCCTTGATACAGGGTCTTGTTCTATCACCCAGGCTAGAGTACAGTGGCACGATCATAGCTCACTGCAGCCTCAAATTCCTCAGCTCTAGTGATCCTCACTCCTCTGCTTCCCAAGTAGTCAGGACTATAGGCACTACCACCATGCTTGGCTATTTTAAAAAAAGGTTTTAAAAGACAGTCTTGCTATGTTGCCCAGGCTGGTCTTAAACACTGGGTCTTAAATAATCCTCCCACCTCAGCCTAAGTGTCTGTTTAAGTCTTTTGACCATTTGCTCAGGAATTCTTTATTTTAGATATAAGTTCTTTATTAAATAATTTGTACTAGGCATCATTTTGGCTGTTGATGAATTCTTTAAAGTTTTCTTGATTTTAAAATGGATTCATGTCACCTTTGTTTTGAAGAATATTCCTGCTGGACATAGAATTCTAGGTTGACATAACTGTTATGGACAGAATGTTTTATCTCCCCAAAGTTTGTATGTTAAAATTTAATTTCCAATATGATGATATTTGAAGATGAGTTCTTTGGGAAGTGATTAAGTTATGAGGGTAGTGTCCAAACTGATATTGAGACCTTTGGATAAACTGGATTTTAGAGCCCTAATGAATAGGATTAGTGCCCTTATGAGAAAAGATCAGAGAGTTAGCTTATTTTCTTTCAGGTATGTAAGGATATAAGAAGAAGTCAGCTAAACAATCTGACCTAGACAAGGATCCTCACCAAAACTCATCCATGTCGCCACCCTTATCTTGGACTTCTAGCCTCCAGAACTGTGAGAAATAAAAAATGTTTGTTTTTTTAAAGCCATTGAGTCCATGGTAATTGTAGCAGCCCAAGCTTACTGAGACAATTGATTTCTTTCTTTGACACTCAAGATGTTTTATTGCCTTCTAGCTTGCATTTTTTTTTCTGAAGTTAATACTCATTTTTGTCATTTTTTGTACACCTTGAAGTAATATGTTTTTACATCTGAATTCTTTTCAAACTTATTCTTTATATCTTGTTTTCAAAATCTTGATTATGATGTGCCTAGATTAGTTTTTTTCTTTGCATTAGTCCAAAGTGAAATTTGTTAAATTTCTCGAATTTGTGGGTTGATATTTTATATTAAATTTGGAGAGCTTTTGCCTAATATTTCTTTAAGTAATTTTTGTCTTCCTCATTCTGTCTTTATTCTCCTTCTGGAATGGCAGATACAGATATATCAGGTGACTTGATATTATCTCATGTATTGCTGATTTTATTTTCTTCAATCTGTTTATTTTCTTCAATCATTTCCTTCTCTCTCTGCTTCAGTTTGAATAATTTCTATGGACCTATATTCAAATCTACTGAGTTTTTCTGATCGTATCCCATCTGGTATTAAAGCCATTGGATAAATTTTGGGTTTTAAATATTAGAATTTCTTTTATTTATTTTATATAGTTCTCATATCTCTTCTGAAATACCATATTTTTTGTTATATATGTATTTTTCTGCAGATTATTTTTCGTATTTAGAAAATTGGTTTTAAAATAATTGCTAATTCCCTTAATTGGATTATCCATGGGTTTTCTTTTAATAGTTATTCTTTTTTCTGATTATGAGTCACTATTTCTTTGTATGTCTTATAATGTTTTTCACATTATGGAGGTTGTGTATAAATGATAGTGGAGATTAATATATAATTTAGTTTTTATTGCTTTATTTACTCATAAAAGAATGTAAGTTCTTTCTTCTGTCTGGAGATTGGAGTAAGGGGCTGCTAGAGTAAGTTTTAGCTTTAATTTAGATAGAACTAAGTGATTTGCCCAGGCTAAACTTTTGTAGCTTCAACTCCATCTTCCATTAACCAAGACAATATTTGACCTAAAAGACAACTAAATATTAGTTATTTTTCTTTTTTTTGTTCACTCTGGTTTTAACTCCAGCAGGTTTCTATAATATAAGAATTTTGAAGATGTGTGGGATCATTGCTATTTATCTCTCTACTTAAAAGAATACCCTTCATTGTTTCTTTCATGGCAAAATTCAGTGTTTGGTTAGGGAAAGAGACTTATTGGGCCACATGATTTATTTTTATATTTGCCACTCTTACAGATTCTAAAAAATCTCACCAGCCCACACTGTCATCTAAGGCTCTGCTGATATCTTTTCATTTTTTAAAATCTCTTTGTTTCTATGTGGCTTATACCACCATCCATCCACCTATACTCAGACATGGAACCTGCCTTCAGGTTTAGATAATACTGAGGCTCTCTCCTAACTATGAAGGGCTCATTTCTTCCTGAAATTCAGTTTAACAAAGATTCATTGCATATTCTTTGCTATCAATAGAGAAGTACTGTTTCTATTTTGTCCAGGCTTTTTTGTGGTTACCATGGGACCACAGGAATTTCATGTTCTAAATTTTAATTGGAGACAGAAGTTTGATAAGCAGTGTAAAGATGTTAAAAGATCATAGTGGGCTTGAAATATGGCCAAAATCACCAAAATAAAACTTCAGATATGAAAACGACACTTTTTAAAATTAAAAATCTTAATAGAAAAGTTATAATACACAGAAGAGTTATAGGGCAAACATGATAAAAACCTATAATTTTATCTCACTGAGTAAATCATTCTTAATATTCTAGTATGCTTATATGACACAAAAAGCATGCAGGTATCTACTATATTTAAAAATTACAATAAATATTTTGCTTAAATTGTTTAAACATTTAAGTTCAATTCACTTTTTTAAACTTGATGTTTTAAATCTCAAATATGCTAAATATTAAGAATAGACAACGTGTAGAACCCAGCTCACAGTCTTAAAAATTTTACAATCCAGTTGGAGAGATAGATATGTATATATCAGAGTATATGATAATATTTGAAAAATCATTTTTAAAGGAGAAACAAAGTGGTATAGAAACATAAAGGTATGAATAACTTACTATGCATGATGTGTAATTCTGTAAATTATGACAAAGACATTTTTGATCAGAGATTTGCTGTCTGATGAGAATTCCATAAGTAGGGATATACATATAATATGTGTACTTTTGTGTGTGCGTGTGTGTGCATATGTTATAAGTGTAGTTACTCAGGGTAGTGGTGAAGATGTTCCAGTTAGAGTGAGTAATATAAAGGTAGAAACACTTAGGGTATATTAGGGCAATAGCATTTGGTGTCTAATATGGTTGAAGGAGAGAGTCCATTAAGGGATTAGTGGGAAAGTAGTAGATAAGGCTAGACCAGAAGATTGAAGGCAGGTTGTGAACAGCCATGAATGTTCTGCCAATTATTACAGACTGTTCCTCATAATAAATAACTTATCTTCTATCTCTAGGGAGACATCTCAGGGTTTTAAGCTCAGGAATTATATAAATGTCTCTGTTGTTTAGAAATGTAGTTTTGTCTACAATGTAGATGACAAGTTCAAATGGGGAAAGGCTACACTGAAGACAGGGAGGTTAGTAGGTAGGCTATTGTGTTAGCTTAGAGTAAGGATAATGGGAAACTGAGTTAAGAGGCTATGGAGCACGGTGGGTCCAGCTCACATCTGGGAGCCAGACTGCCTGGGTTTATATCCACATGTTAGATTTGCAACATTGGGAGAATTACTAGCCTCTGTATGCTTTGAGGATAATACGGTTGCTCATCATAGGGTTGTTAGGAGGATAAAATGAGTTAGTATTTATAAAGTGTTTGGAACAGTGCATGCCACTAAATAATAACTATGCAATTGTTAAATAAAACTAAACAAATGAAGTAGTAGGTGTAAAAGGAGGAAGTCAGATATAGGAAAATTTTGGAAGAACCAACAGTGTTTGTTGGCTGCAGATCGGGCTGTGACTTTCAATTTTCTACTTCAAAGTATAAACCATGACACTACGACATGAGAAGGAAAATAGAGTATCCATGGTTTAGAATCAAATATAATTTCAAAGGAATGTATGGTTTTAGATTTATTTTTGCTTTTGTTTTAACTCAGCCCTACAAGACCAGGATTGGAGGCACTTGGTGTGAAAAAAATTTACACAACAAAAAACACAGGGCTTGGGTGACCACAAGCTCAATTTGAGCAGCAGTGATGCTTGGCTTAGTCTGAGTTAACAGAGAAATGAGGTTTATACTGTACTCAGCATAAACTGAACTGTATTCTAAGATACAGTATTAAATTCTGGGCCCCACATGAAGTCTGGCATTTGTGCTCTGGGTTATAGTCAGAGAAAAATAACAAAGACACTGAGAAAGTGATTTACAGCTGTGTATGTTGAACAACTAAAATTCCTGGGACTGTTTCACTTATGTATTCCCATAGCACTTTGTTCACACCACTTTTATAGCATAACATACCTCACATTGTGATATAGTTGATTACATTCATATCTGCCACTTCCAGTATATTATAATATTATTTTCACTTATTGAGCACCTATTATGTCCTTGACATTATACTAGGTACTTTACAAAAATTATTGTATGCAATCCCTAAAGTACTCTTATATAGAAAATAGCATGTTTGAAATCGATTTTTCTCTGAGTATACAAATATAAGATTACCATATAGTACAACAGAAGTGAGATAGGAAACATCATACCAAAGAGGTAGGAGGTTATGTGGCTTCATAATCAACACACCTAAGAAGGCACAATTTCAATAAAATGAAAGTTGATCATTTGTAAAGGTATAGAGAAAGGAATATCAGACATTAATTCTGGTCTTAGTTGCTAAGGTTCTTCTTGAGATAGAGATAACACAGGAGAAAATGAATCCAAGTTGGAAAACACTCTTCAGGATATTATTCAGGAGAACTTCCCCAACCTAGCAAGGCAGGCCAACATTTAAGTCCAGGAAATACAGAGAGCACCACAAAGATATTCCTCAAGAAGAGCAACCCCAAGGCACATAACCGTCAGATTCACCAGGGTTGAAATGAGGGAAAAAATGCTAAGGGCAGCCAGAGAGAAAGGTCGGGTCACCCACAAAGGGAAGCCCATCAGTCTCACAGCAGATATCTTGGCAGAAACCCTACAAGCCAGAAGAGAGTGGGGGCCAATATTCACTATCCTTAAAGAAAGAACTTTCAACCTAGAATTTACTATCCAGCCAAACTAAACTTCATAAGCAAAGGAGAAACAAAATCCTTTGCAGACAAGCAATTGCTGAGAGATTTCATCACTACCAGGCCTGCCTTACAAGAGCTCCTGAAAAAAGCACTAAACATAGAAAGGAAAAACCGGTACCAGCCACTCCAAAAATGTACCAAATGGTAAAGACTATTGACACAATGAAGAAACTGGGTCAGCTAATGGGCAAAATAACCAGCTAGCATCAAAATGGCAGGATCAAATTCACACATAACAATATTAACCTTAAATGTAAATGGGCTAAATGCCCAGATCAAAAGACACAGACTGACAAATTGGATGAAAAGTAAAGACCCATCAGTGTGCTGTATTCAGGAAATCCATCTCACATGCAGGGACACACATAGGCTCAAAATAAAGGGATGGAGGAAGATTTACTAAGCAAATGGAGAGGAAAAAAATAAAAAAGAGCAGGAGTTGCAATCCTAGTCTCTGATAAAATGGACTTTAAATCAACAAAGATCAAAAGAGACAAAGAAGGACATTACATAATGGTAAAAGGATCAATGCATCAAGAAGAGCTAACAATCCTAAATATATATCCACCCAATACAGGAGCACTCAGATACATAAGGCAAGTTCTTAATGACTTACAAAGAGACTTAGACTCCCACACAATAATAGTGGGAGATTTTAACACTCCACGGTCAATATTAGACAGATCAATGAGACAGAAAATTAAAAAAGATATCCAGGACTTGAATGCAGATCTGGACCAAGCAAACCTAACAGACATCTACAGAACTCTCCACCCCAAATCCATAGAATATACATTCTTCTCAGCACCACATTGCACCTACTCTAAATTGACCATATAATTGGAAGTAAATCACTCCTCAGCAAACATAAAAGAATGGAAATCATAACAAACAGTCTCTTAGACCACAGTGCAATCGAATTAGAACTCAGGATTAAACTGCACTACTTCATGGAAATCGAACAACCGGCTCCTGAATGTCAACTCGATAAACAATGAAATGAAGGCAGAAATAAAGATGTTCTTCAAAACCATGGAGAGTGAAGGCACAACATACCAGAATCTCTGGGACACATTTAAAGCAGTGTCTAGAGGAAAATTTATAGCAACAAATGCCCACATGTGAAGCAAGTAAAGATCTAAAATTGACATCCTATCATCAAAATGGAAAGAGCTAGCAGAGCAAGATCAAAGAAACTCAAATGCTAGTGGCAGATAAGAAATAACTAAGATCAGAGCAGAACTGAAGGAGATGGAGATGCAAAAAAAAATCCTTCAAAAAATCAATAAATCCAGGAGCTGGTGTTATGAAAAGACCAACAAAATAGACAGATCACTAGCCAGATTAATAAAAAAGAAAAGAGAGAAGAATCAAATAGATGCAACAAAAAACAATAAAGGGGATATCACCACCAATTCCACAGAAATACAAACTGCCATCAGAGATTACAACAAATAATGCTATGCACATAAACCAGTAAATCTGGAAGAAATGGATAAATTCCTGGACATTTGCACCCTCCCAAGCCTAAACCAGGAAGAAGTTGAAACACTGAATAGACCAATAACAAGGGCTGAAGTTGAGGCAGCAATTAATAGCCTACCAACCAAAAAAATCCCAGGTCCAGATGGGTTCACAGCCGAATTCTACCAGACGTACAAAGAGGAGCTGGTACCACTCCTTCTGAAACTATTCCAAACGATACAAAACGAGGGAATCCTTCCCAAATCATTTTATGAGACCAGCATCATCCTGATACCAAAACCTGGCAGAGACTCAACAAAAAAAGAAAACTTCAGGCCAATATCCATGATGAACATAGATGCAAAAATCTTCGATAAAATACCGGCAAGCCAATTTCAATAGCACATCAAAAAGTTATCCATCACTATCAAGTAGGCTTCATCCCAGGGATGCAAGGCTGGTTCAACCTTGCATTCTGTAATGTAATCCACCACATAAACAGAACCAAAGACCAAAACCACATGATTATCTCAATAGATGCAGAGAAAGCCTTTGACAAAATTCAACAGCACTTTATGCTAAAAACTCTAAATAAACTAGGTATTGATGGAATGTATCTCAAAATAATAAAAGCTATTTACAACAAACTCACGGCCAATACCATACTGAATGGGCAAAAACTGGAAGCATTCCCTTTGAAATCTTACACTAGGCAAGGATGGCCTCTGTCACCACTTCTATTCAATATAGTATTGGAAGTTCTAGCCAGAGCAATTAGGTATTCAATTAGGAAAGAAGGAAGTTACATTGTCTCTATTTGCAGATGATTATATATTTAGAATACCCCATTGTCTCAGCCCAAAATCTCCTTAAACTGATAAGCAACTTCAGCAAAGTCTCCAGATATAAAATCAATGTGCAGAAATTACAAGCATTCCTTTACAATAATAACAGACCAACAGAGAGCCAAATCAAGAGTGAACTCCCATTCACAGTAGCAAAAAGTGAATAAAATACCTAGGAATACAACAAACAAAGGCTGTGAAGGACCTCTTCAAGGAGAACTACAAACCACTGCTCAAGGAAATAAGAGAGGACACAAACAGATGGCAAAACATTCCATGCTCATGGTTAAGAAGAATCAATATCCTAAAATGGCCATACTGCCCAAAGTAATTTATAGAGCAATCTTGTCCCCAGCAAGCTACCAATGACCCTCTTTATAGAACTGGAAAAAGTACCTTAAACTTCATATGAAACCAAAAGAGAGCTTGCATAGCCAAGACAATCCTAAGCAAAAAGAACCAAGCTGGAGGAATCGCGCTACCTGACTTCAAACTATACTACAAGGTTACAGTAATCAAAACAGCATGGTGCTGTTACAAAAACAGAGATATAAACCAATGGAACAGACCTTGGAGTCAATGCCACACATCTACAACCATCTGATATTTGACAAACCTGACAAAAACAATTAATGGGGAAAGGATTCCCTGTTTAATAAATGGTTGGGAAAACCGGCTAGCCATGTGCAAAAAGCAGAAACTGGACCCCTTCCTGACACCTTACACTAAAATTAACTCCAGATGGATTAAAGACTTAAACATAAGACCTAACACCATAAAAACCCTAGAAGAAAACCTAGGCAAAATCATTCAGGACATAGGCCTAGGCAAGGACTTCATGACTAAAACACCAAAAGCATTGGCAAGAAAAGCCAAAATAGACAAAGAGGATCTAATTAAACCCTGGAGCTTCTGTACAGCATAAGAAACAATCATTAGAGTGAACAGGCAACCAACAGAATGAGAAAAAATTTTTGCAATCTACCCATCTGACAAACGGCTAATATCCAGAATCTACAAAGAAATAAAACAGATTTACAAGAAACAAACAAATCAACCCATCTAAAAGTAGGTGAAGGATATGAACAGATACTTTTCAAAAGAAGACATATACGAGGCCAGCAAACATAGGAAAAAATGCTCATCATCTCTGGTCATTAGAGAAATGCAAATCAAAACCACATTGAGATACTATCATATGCCACTTAGAATGGTGACCATTAAAAAATCTGGAGACGACAGATGCTGAAGAGGATGTGGAGAAATAGGAACACTTTTACACTGTTGGTGGGAGTGTAAATTAGTTCAACCATTGTGGAAGACAGTGTGGTGATTCCTCAAGGACCTAGAAATAGAAATTCTATTTGACCCAGCAATCCCATTACTGGGTATATACCCAAAGGAATATAAATCATTCTATTATAAAGACATATACACACACACGTTCATTGTGGCACTGTTTACAATAGCAAAGAACTGGAACCAATCCAAATGCCTATGATCCAACATAGACTGGACAAAGAAAATGTGGCACCTATACATCATGGAATACTATGCAGCCATAAAAAACAATGAGTTTGTATCCTTTGTAGAGACATGGATGAATCTGGAAACCATCATTCTCAGCAAACTGACACAAGAACAGAAAATCAAACACCGCATGTTCTCACTCATAGGTGGGTATTGAACAATGAGAACACATGAACACAGGGAGGAGTGCATCACACATTGGGGTCTGTCGGTGGAGCTAAGGGAGGGACAGCAGTGGGTGGGGAGGTTGGGGAGGGATAACCTGGGGAGAAATGCCAGATATAGGTGACGGGGGGTTGGAGGCAGAAAACCACCTTGTCATGTATGTGCCTATGCAACAATCCTGCATGATCTGCACATGTACCCCAGAACCTAAAGTACAATTAAAAAAAAAAGATAAAGATACTGTAGAGAGTTGTCAGCATTGGCCTTCAATTAATTTCTTCTCCTACTTACAAAGTCATCTTTGTGATATCATGAGCCTACCCAGTTAGCCTGATGCCATTAAAGAGTCAATTCTCACTTTCTGTATTCTTTTTTCATGTTGCCAAACAGTCTTATGACCCTCATACAAGTTTATCTAAATGGAAAAAGCACTAGTTATATAGTTATGGATATTTTTGTACTGCTTGACAATAATTTTTCATAAAAAAATCAATAAAGTGATTTCTTACTAGGTTTTGGCTTTTCCTACAGCTTGATGGCAGGAAAGCATGTGCTGAGCATATGCCCATCCATATTTCTGGTCTCTGTGACAAGAATTTCTCACTGTAAATCAATAAGTTAGCATTCTGATGTCTAAGCCTGTCTCGTGTATGTTTCAGCACTCATGAATTGGGCTGTCAGGGTCTGATCACCCCTTGATATGACAGGAATTGGTCCCTGGGTCTTCTGAGCAGTTGCCCAGAGCATGCTGGTTTCCTTTAGAACACATTGTTGGATGAGTACACACACACACACACACACACACACACACACACACACACACACACACTCTTTTAGATAAGATTATATATGTATAAATATATATTTAGTTAATTTATTTAGAAATCTGTTACTACTCAAGTCTGCATTAGTAGTATGAAAGCTGCCATGGATAAAATGTAAACGAAAGAACATGGCTATGTTCCAGTAAAACTTTAAATAGGCAGTGGACATATCTGGTTCTTGGGCTCTAGTTTGCCAGCCCCTGGTCTAGGCTATTACAGCCTGGAGTAAGGATGATCAGAAACTGAGCTTTGTGGCTTATGCTCACAAATACTAAAAAATAAACATAATGTAACAGAAAGAATCCCAAAGTTTAAGGATGTTAGAGAATATTTATCATGTACACTCTCATTTAGTGACACTACTTACCTCAGTTCCCCCTCCTAAATAAAGCCTCTGAGAGAACCAACTTCATGAAGTCATTGAGAAAGGTGCTAGAGAGGGGGAACCAGCACCTTTGAAAGGCTGTGCAGTGGCTGTCCTCTGGAGTGACGGCAGAGAAAAAAAAGCTGGTTTTGAGATGGGCTTTCTAACTTCAATAGGGATCACAGGGCCTGGGGAGCCCAAGATCAATGTGGCAGGTTTTAGTTACCAGGAACAAGGTGGTGCATGGACCGTATGCAAAGCAGGATGACATGGTGATCAGAACTTTTGACCTTTAGAGTCTTTCACATTGGCTAGTTGATTATGGTTTTGCTACTGACATGTGACACATTCTGCGGATGTCAGTAAGCCTTCTTCCTCACAGTCCCAAGTCTTTGTAGGAGGAATGAAGTTTATATATGTATTTAACTACAAGAATATCCCTTCATAAAGGCTGATATAAATACTGTCACTGCCAAGCGTCTATGCAGCCTACAGCATAGACCAATGCTTAACGCTTTATCTGGACCATCCTATGAGGAGACCCGGCAGCCAGCTGGTGGCAAGTTGAGCATCTTGCATCATGCAGGAGCAAGCAACTCCTTACTGAAATGAGGATTTATTCTGAGTACATTTTTCTTTCCTGTTAGCATGCTAGCAGTGTTTTGTTTTGTTTAGTTTTGTTTTTGCCAGTACAACTGCCCATAGAACTAATGAAATTCTGATTCACCATCATGGTATTTTAAACAGCATTGCTTCTAACCAAGATGCTCATTTAACAGAAAAAGAAGTAATAGCAAGATATTAATTCTTAAGAAATTTACTAATGTTAATACATACCTGATTACCCAGCAACAGTTCCACTAATAGAAGATTCAGTTAATATGTCAACTGGGAGAAACCTTTACAAGGTTGGGGCATTATTTCATAGAGTATACTTTGTACAAGCAATCAATAAAGAATAATTGGATTTGAAAAATCAAACAACAGAAGTCAGAGAGGCATCTCTTGTTATTATAGGGAATGAATCATTAGAAATTTGAATTTCCTAATATTGCAACTTTGGGCTCTAATGAAATCTTAGTCTCATAGAGAAGAAGGCTTCTGCCTTAAGACTCAGTAACTCTATTCCACTGAGTTGGGAGTTGAGATTGCTATCTGACCATATTGGGTCTCTTATGCCACTGAAATCAGAGGCAAAGAATGAAATGTATCTGCTGGTTGGGTTTATTTATTGATTCTAAATGTTAAGGGTTAAACTTAGACTGAAACTGAGTTGTCACAGCAAAATAGGCACTATATCTAGATCTCAAGAGATCTCAGGGGCCTCTTAGCTGTTTCACTTTTCCTTGGTAGTAAAATTTGACCGAAAACTTATCAACACAACAAAAGCAGAGCTGCAGATAAGTCCTTCTCAGATGAAGTTGTGTGTCACTCTAACAGATGTAGAATCCTGACTAGCTGGGGGCAAAGGGGGCATGATATAGAGAGAAGAACAAAGAAGGTATAAATGTCACCTATGGTGTAGGGACCAGATACAGAATTGAAGCCTGTAGCAATTGAGCATATTTTCTTCATGATATTTCATTTACATATGAACTAAACTTCCCTCTTTTTTTATCTTTCCCCATTATCTTATGTAGTAGTTGTTTTCAGTGGCAATCTTAGTCTTTGTGTTATGGAATATTCATACCAGGAAATGAGTAAATTAGAAGAATAACAACATTGTCCAGAGATAAGTATGGTTACTCATGGAACTTCGTGTCTTCTCTTTCTGAGATGAGAAAGTTTTTTTTTAAATGAAGAATGCTTGGGTCTTGTTAGGAAGATGTATGAAGTTGTCCTTTCTGTATGGAGGTTTCGATAAAGTTTGGAAAATGGATGTGGACGCTGAATGACCAGAAGTGTAGATTTTGCAGGTTATCTGCCTGTTATATCTCAGCATCAAGATTACTCTTACATACTTTATTCTGTGACGCTGGGATAGAAATTCAGTAAATTACGTTTTCCAGATCAATCTCTTTTGGGTGATTTCTGTGAGTAGTAGTCACTGATGCCGTTGGGAAGGAGAGAAGATAGAAAAATTTACCTCCTGTGCTGAACCCTGTAAGCTTCTCCCAGGCAGTCAAGGACAACTTTGGCTTAGTCTCCAGCTCCTTTTGCACCCTTATTACCAGTTGTGCCATACCCGCTCAGAGTTCCAGACCAGCTAGCTACCCCTCTTGGTGGTCTAAGCTCTAGCAACATAGTACCTCCCCCAGCGACGCCGAGCACCAGCTCCGCTCCACCTTCATGTTGATCCCTGCTGCTTGTAATTACTAACACCGGAGTTATCTCAGGCCTTCTGGTCGATACCAATGACGGGTTGCCTCAGCATGCTAACCCTTTTAGCCCTTAATCCTGATAATCAGTTCCCTATATTGAATCCCATCTGCTTGAAATGCCTACTGTACTTTCTCATTATTTTTGGGTGGCTAGACCGTGACTTGTACGCTACCTGAGGACAGGCATTCATTCTGATTATGCTTAATTCTTGACACTTAGCCCAGTGCTTCAACATAGCATTGCTGAATAAATAAAAAATATGAGGCATAACAATTTTTACAAATGTTTGAAGCACTGCCAGAAAGAAGAGGGAGAAAGGGTTTTAAGCTATGTGTCTGATTATAGTAGAAATTATGGAGAAGATTTCAATTCAATATAAGAAGAAAAATTCTATTTATAGTAATGGGATAAATGACCTTAAAAAACACCAGATTGCCCCTCACTGGAATTATTTAAGCTGAGGTTGAGTGCCCTTTGTCAGGGGTGCAGTAGAGGACAATTCCTTAAACGGGTTGTAGATAAAATAATGTTTGAATTACCTGTTAGCCCTAAGATTCTGTGATTCCTGCTGATAAAGCATTTTCTAACTAATTCAACTCAAATGTGCCCTTTCTCTTGGTAAAGATACTGAAACTGATGCAGCACAGGACGATGATAATAGTTTACATTTGTATAGTTCTGAATCATTTCCAAAATGCCTTACATTCATTTTCATTAAACTTTGTCAATTTTTGTGAGGTAGAAAGAACAATAATTATAGGTTACAAATCTATGGTAGGGTGTGCATGTGTATGTGTGTAAGAGCTATCTCTCTCTCTCTACATATATATATATATATATGTGTGTATACGTGTGTGTGTGTGTGTGTGTGTGTGTGTGTGTGTGTGTGTATTCTTTCCAATTCTCTCTAGATATAGAATAAAGAGAGAGAAAGAGAGAGAGGAGAGAGTCAGAGTCAGAGGATACCAAGAATTTATCTGGGACCTCTGGATACTAGAGACTTTCAACTTGAATTTGTAACATTTTTACATGTCACTTTCCTAATGATTATTCCTGTTTTCTACTTCAAAATGCATTTTAAGATCCAGCTTTTTGGGCCAGAATTCTAAGAATAGCTAAGTTGTTTTTTTCAGAATGTTTTCTTTACTAAAAAGCAAATAACGTGCTGTGTATTTGTAGAATATCCATTTTTGAAATATTGAGGTTAGGATCATTCCTGGTTGTTGACCTTTTATCCTGCCTTTGGCTCAGCAGTGCTTTGAGTTTTGTTTTGTGTCTAAGAGCACTCTGATGACTTTATGTAAGCAAAAACAAAGGAATGATACCAAGCAAATATTTCTGCTAAAATATGGAGATTGTGGAAGCATTCTGTGACATAAGTGACTTCAGAAGTCAGAATTTTCAGACCTCCGAAAGAGTACAGCATTCCAACACTAAATGCATACAAGCCCTTAGTGTTCATTAAAATTAGCAACAGAAAACAGAACTTTGGAAGTCTGCTCAATACGGAACTAAACTCCAGGGGTTTAATATGCACTTGAACTAGGAAAGATACCAGAGAATGTTGGTTTAAGCCCAAGAGACATCTTGTAGGTTAATAAATATTCCCTCTTGTTTGAAGTTACTCTCCTAAATTTAAATGTCGAGCTACATAAAATTATATTTTTATACTTCCCTTGGCATCAACACATATAAATATATACTTCTATTTTATAACTTATTCTTCCACATGTATTATGATTTATAAGCACTGACTTCAGGAAATAAACAAGCATGCTCACATTTATTTTCTAGTTGCTGGCTTATATTTAAAACCTCTGCTGTTCCTCTCTGCCACAGCACCTTAACAAATTCATGTGGCATTGCTTATTCCCCAGAGTGCTTATTCCCCATCTGCTTCTCTAGAAGGTGATAGGCTACCAACATGGGGTAAATAAGCCTCAAAAATGTTGTCGGTGACATGACCGAAGCCAAAGAGTTGTTTAATGGTGGAGCAGAAATGAAAACCCAAAGGTTGAGGAAGCTTTGATAACTGAGTTATTCTGCCATACTCAGGAAGTTCTTCCCCTCTAGTTTTCCTAGATTTTTGAGAAAATACACTTGTCTGTTCACATTGAAAATTAAGTCACTTAACAGATTATGCTTGGTAACACATGAGTTATGTTTCTTACAAATTCTTTAAATTTTAGAATTACCTTTAGAAGTTTCTGTTTCAATTCATAAATATTTATCGAGTCCCTACTCTTTTAAACACAAAGGATATAATAGTGAGTAGATCAAACAGATATGGTCATATAGTTAGGGAATGATGATTTTTTTTATGGGTTTGGATGGGCAGATCTCACTGATCATATTGTATTTAATGGAGACCTGAATAAAGTCAAGGAACGTTCTGAAGATTATCCAGGAAAACTTCCCCAACCTTGCAAGGCAGGCCAATATTCAAGTCCAGGAAATACAGAGAACACCACAAAGATATTCCTCAAGAAGAGCAACCCCAAGGCACATAATCGTCAGATTCACAAGGGTTGAAATGAAAGAGAAAATGCTAAGGGCAGCCAGAGAGAAGGTTCGGGTTACCCACAAAGGGAAGCCCATCAGACTCACAGCAGATCTCTCAGCAGAAACCCTACAAGCC
>PVKP010040417.1:0-19491 GCA_004027715.1 Plecturocebus donacophilus
AAGCAAATTTAATAAATATTTACAGAACCTACCACTCCATATCCACAAAACATATATTTATTTCAATATTATATCATTCTTATTCTAAAAGTGATCAATAATAGGAAATAAATCACTTTTTAGTAATTGCATAAGCATTTCACAGATTTAAATGAAATCCTGAGCAATAGAGCAAGATTCTCTCTCCCTCTTTCTTTTTTTCTATTTTATTTTACTTCTTTCTTTAAAAAAAAAAAAAAAAAGAAAGAAATACAGATTTCTGGACCATTCCAGAAAGTTTTAAAATTAAACTTTCTAGGCATAGGGCCTGAGTATGTCTCGCTTAAATAAGCCCACTAATTCTTTCTTTTACACACTAAAATCAGAGTATAACTGCTCTACAGTAAGCAATTAAATCTTTATAGAAAGAATAAAATATGAATAAAGTTATGAAAAAGATACGGTTTGAAAAATAGAAGAATTTTAATTTTAAAAAAATGTGAAATGCATAGAGGTGGAGACTTTCAAAATATATTGAGATAGAAAACAAATCTTAAATCATTTGATTTATCTTGCTGCCTGTATTCAGTTTTTCCCAAAAAGAACCTTATCAACTGAAAATACATTGTCCTCTTAACATTTCTGATTGAAGAAAATTCCAGAACTTTTTTCTCTTATCTGTCAGAATGTACAATTATTATGTTTGGCAATCTCTCTTTGTAAATCATTTTGTTGTACTTATTGCAACTGAAAATTGTTTTTTCTAAAAAAAAAAAAATGTAGAAACTGGAAAGCTGCATGCTTCTCCGCTTACGAAAACAATTGCACCATGTTACTTAACTGGGTTTGCATTTGGCTATAAATAAGAAAAAAAAACTAAATGGTATCTTACATATAAAGTTTATTTTGCTTCATGTAATCAACCAGAAGTCTGAAGATTGCTGGTTTTTGGTTCTGTAGCTCAAACAGGTCATGGCTGAGGTCTCTGCAACTCTCTTTAGCATTCATTCAAAGTTATAAAATGGCTGCTGTATCTCCAGCCATCATATAACAAAGAAAGAGAAAATGATAAAGAGGAAAGAGTGGCACCCATATCAAGAAAGCCAATGGCTGACATAAATCCCCAGCAACCGGGAATTAAATATAATTGGCCAAAATTGTGTCACAATGTAACCTGAAGCTAAATGTAGCATCACTGAAAAAAAAAAAAAAAAAAGATAAAAATCTGAAATGAAAACACAACCCAACAAACTCCAAATCTATTTTTGTAAAGAAGAGTCAATGATATTAAGTGAGTAAATAGTACTCTCTACCATATTTGACTAAACAAGAAAGGAATTTGATATATTTGAGTTTCATGAAAAATGATGTGCAATGCATCCTGTATGAGCAACCCTGCAAAAGAGAAGATATATTTAATCATTGTAAATTACAGAGAGTTGTGATTGTCTACCAGGAATCCATTCTGGCCTTATTATTCCTTCCTAAACTAACTAGATGTAGTTAAGTTAATCAGTGCATATGTCCCCAACGTTAGTCAAGAAAAAAGTCAGTGGCATTCTGCTCTAGAGGTCAGTGGTTCTCAAACATAGCTTGCACCAAAATTATCTGAGAGGATTTTTTTTTTTTAAAGTGACTGGGCCCTATTCCCAGAGTTTCTGATTTAATGAGTCCAGGGTGGAGCCTGATAATTTATATTTCTAATGAGCTCCCAGGGAATTCTAAAATTTCTGGTCCAGGGACCACATCTTAAGAATTACTGCTCTAAAGTAGACACCAATTAGTTTAAGGTAAACAGTAGAAAATATTCCCTTCAGAAACTGGTCTAGGTGTGGAGTAGGCACCTGATGTAATTTGGCCCAACTGGACTAAAAGAAACTGTTATGTTGTACTTGGTGAAAGGTTTATTCTCTCTCACCTGTTTGACTAGAAAAGAAAGCCTATATAGCTCCAAAATCATTGTCAGTCACTTTGTGATTACAAGAGAATATGTCTTAAGAAACTGATGATGAGGTTAATGCAGTGGAGATATGGGGAAAATTGTGGGTCCTTAATTGTGCCTCTTGTGTCACAGTATCTGTAGGGTTCAGCTAGTTTGAGGCAAGATATTCTGAAGCTTATATCAAAAGCATCCTGATTAATACAAAAGATAAACCTGAAGTTTAAGTGAAGAACACAATTTTATTTTCTTTAAAGTAGAACATGAATAAATAACATCTCTATATAATCCAAAGCTCATTTGAGGTATCGATTTAAAATTTTCCTCTATATCATATTTTTATAATAACTGTTAATGAGCACCAAAATGGATAGTGGGTTTGTTCCCATTGTCTAGCCTCTATCTAATGAATAGTAAAAAGAAAGTGGAGAAAGTAAAAAGTCTAAATCATTTTATCCAGAGTGAACAATTATCAGTTAATTAAGCTGACTGAATGAAAGAACTAAATTTTCCTGCTTTCTTATTGCCAATTTCTATCTTTCCCAATATAATCTCTACTCTATGCCTCTCACTCCTATCCACAGAAAGTCCAAAGAAGAGGGAAAAAGAAGACTCAAATAAAAACACAGTGATTTTACATTTTATAGAGTTCAGGAGTCACTGAAGCAAAAATTAATTGCTTACGGAATCCCTAAAGTTTTAATAAAATAGTATTTGTAATTAGTTATTTTTATTTTGAGAATTTCAAGGATGCTTTTTAACTGAAGATGCCAATGAATTTAAAACTTTGGAACCATGTAACAGGACTTGTCTTTAGTTAAGGAATGCAATAGGAAAGAAAAGGGCAAGGAAAACAAGAATTGAGATGGCACAGAATTCAAAACTATGGCTACTTATATATGGAAAAATAATTATAGAAACTGTTTAACAACGGACACCTCCAGCAGCTACTTCCCTTCATCTGTTTGCCTGAGTACTCAGTACCTCCAAGGTGCTGGTTATCATCAATCTTCTCTTTCCTCACTAGCCACCTCCTCACAAAGCAAAGCAGCCCAAGAAGCCCTCTTCCTTAGAGCATTGTGCCAAGCACAAATAAATTCTCATTTCACTATCAAGATGAAAGACTAGATATGGAAGTGAGTATATTTTAACATTCCCAACAGGAAAATAAGGAAGTTTCAATTGTGATACTAAAGATGGTAATATTTACCTCATTCATAATTGAAAGACACGTTCAAAATAATTCATTTTGGGAACACTTGTATGTAGTACTGGCCTGAAACAAATTATGTAAATATTTACATCTTGTAATTTATTCAAATGCTTTCTAATCTCTCATTTCCTTAACTAAATGAGCTAAAAAGAGAAATATATGACCACAAAATGAATGTCCATCATCTAAATTAGTATACAGTAAATTGATCTTTCAAACTATAAGATCCAAGATGGGCAGAGTTCTATCCATGCCTTAAAGGAATACTGCCTATTTTAACAGACTCAGAGGGTTTGATGGTCTCATTTAGATATTCATGCTTCTACAGAAGTTAGCACAAAATACACTGGTGTCGAATAGTTAATTCATTAATTAACCAAATTATTTTTGAAGAAAAGATAGCACTAAACACAGTACTGAAAGTGCAATTGTGGTTGCCTGAGGTCCGTCTGCAAAATGTATGGTAAAAACAAGCAATGCCTATGCTGTTTCTAATTATTCCAATTATCATGGCACACTATGAAAACTTGATTAATAATACTGAAGATATTGTTGTGGCAATTAGCCATATGGTTGTGGGACTTTATTCTGTCACGATTTAGCCATTAGCATCTACTTATGTTTGTCAGAACAGTGCATCCGTGACAAGTTGAAGTTCCGCTCACCTTGCCAAGTCCCCTGTGAGCAACACTAGAGAACTGTTTATTCCTAGGAGCCTCTTGCCTGAGTAAATTTTTCATGTGGCATCCGGTCTGACTGGGGACAAATGTCAAATAACTTATCTAATGACCCATCAAGCTAAGCTTTCTTTGAAAAACCACTTAGTGACATGTGTGTCTAAACAAACTAACTGAAGAAATTTTATTTGACCAGTAATAGCTGGTCATCTATATTACCCCACATATTCCCATGGTCAGTAATTAGGGAAACTGATCTTCATATATTGATATATATAAATCTATAAATACAGCATTTGAAAGGACATATGTGTACATATGTACACACATAGGCCACACAGCAAAAAGTGTACTGCCTATAGTATTTTTGCATGACATTTGCAGTGAACTTATTCAAGAAAATTGAGAAGATAATCCTTTTAATTATGAGTGAGGAGAACATTTTAAGGAAAAAGAGAAGTAAAGATATTAGTTTCTAAAATTAATGCTAGGGTAAACACATACCTTGAAGTAGAAGATTAAAAAGATCAATTAAGAAAAACAAAGTTTATATTTTGAAATGGAATTAATGCTAATGTGAGAAATATAGCACTATATGTTTGCTTAATTAATTAGCTAATTAATTAATTTTTAAAAGATAAAGCTTTGAAATAGTTGCTAGCAGTAGGCAAATTTGCCAGTTTTTCTTAGAAGCTAGAAGAATGGTAAACAGTTCCCACTGTGTTTACAAACCCTTAAGGCAGCCCAGAGCTCCCCATATGGAAGTGATGCGTACTGGGGGGTAAAGCAATACAAGAGGGAAGTATAAAGAGTTCTGTGTTTCCATTTCGTGTTTGGGTCCCCTCTACACTGGGAATGGCTCACAACACAGGGGGATAAGCAGTTATCCAGGTCTTGCCTGCAAATGTTCAGTTTGAGAAGTTCACAATGAGAGACAATTAAAAGACAGTGTATGTTTCCATGGTATAACCACACTGGGCAAGTGGGGCCAGCCTTCAAACAATCAGGAGTCTGAAATCCCCAACAAAGTAGGCTCACATATAATTCCAGGTGCTACACCACAGGCAGCGAGGTGGCAACAGCAGTGCTGGGGTACCGCCATGGCTGAGGGGCTGGGCACATACAAGGCCTCTGAGTGAGATTAAGATTTCATTGGCCTTTATACTATACCAATTATTGATTTAGAGTAAGCTTATGGAGGAAGTACATGTCTGGAAAAAATGGTAAATACAGCCAAGGGTTGTCACTGTAACTTAACAAAAGCATCTATTGTTTCATGTTAGGAAACTGACTTCAAGTGTTGTCCCATGGAGTTTCCAAATTTTCCTAATGGCAGCTGAAAGAACTGAGGCATTATTAAGAAGGATATGTCACCATAATGAAATCTAGAGTGAATGATGGGATAGGGTGGACTAACTTCCTTCCCAGTGATCTAAGGAATTTTATCTAAATAAAATTCATACATTTATAAGATAAGTACAGCTGTGTGTCTAGAAAGCTTCTATCAGTAACCCATGTCTCTGGTACTTTCTTAGTCACCACTGGGTCATCTCCTTGCAGATAAACTTCTGAAAAAACAGGCACTGGCTTCTGCAACTTACAACTTTTGGAAAATGTCACATTAATATTTACAGAAGTCCCTCAATTTTGCATAATGAATCCATTGCAATAATTTTATTTTTAGAAACATATGCAAGCAAATATTTTCTGCATATTCTAAAACTATACTTTCCTACAAAATAATCTGTCTTGTTATACTAAATAACAATGGCTAACACTTATTTGAGTGATTACTCTGTTGAACACTTCACATGCAGCTCTTTATTAAATTCTGAATTCTTAAAAGATATAATCCTCATCTTGCAGGTGAGAAAATGCAGCCTGGAGATGCCAGTTACTTTTGTGAGGTCACACAGAGTAAGAGGTAGAGTTAGGATTCAATTCCAGGGAGGCTGACTCATATCCTTAATCACTGTTCTGTAGTGCCTTCTAATAAATGATATTTAAATACAGTAACACTTTTAGACTACTACATTTAAATGATGAGAAGTGGTTGGCAATACATTAATAGAACATTGAAAATAACTGCAAAACAAATATTCAAGCTGAAAATTGCAGTATGAATTAACAATACATTCAAACTTAATTCTTCTGACACAAAGTTCAACATTTTATCTCTCTCACACCCCAACTTCTATCTTCTTCTATAGTGGCAAGTACTCCTAGTCCTTAAGCCCTACCTCCTCCTATCTTCAATACAGCATTCTCTGCTTTGTAGTTACCATCCCCACTCCAATTCCACTGCTACTGAC
Source organism: Plecturocebus donacophilus (assembly GCA_004027715.1). NCBI lineage: Eukaryota > Metazoa > Chordata > Mammalia > Primates > Pitheciidae > Plecturocebus > Plecturocebus donacophilus. Next base: position 6,121 of record PVKP010040417.1, read on the forward strand.
CTTATCATTTCTTAATAAATGCTCCGTCAGCTTTCTAACTAGTCTTCCTGCTGCCATCTTATTTAGGTCCATTCTGCAGCCACAGTTATCTTTCTAAGATATAAATATGACCAATTATGTCCTACACTGCTCACCTAATGAGTCCCTTTGTGTGGCATCTAAAATCCTATCAGCCAGGCGCGGTGGCTCACGCCTGTAATCCCAGCACTCTGGGAGGCCAAGGCGGGTAGATCACGAGGTTTGGAGTTCAAGACCAGCCTAGCCAAGATGGTGAAATCCTGTCTCTACTAAACATACAAAAATTAGCCAGGCGTGATTGTGGGTGTCTGTAATCCCAGCTATTCAGAAGGCTGAGGCAGAGAATTGCTTGAACCCAGGAGGCGGAGGTTGCAGTGTGCCGAGATCAAACAACTGCACTCCAGCCTGGGCGGAAGAGCAAGACTCTGTCTCAAAAAAAAAAAAGAAAGAAAGAAAGAATAAAATCCTGACTCTCTGCTGAGACTTACCTTTGGTCACTTCCTCATATGCAGTCCACATTTCAGTCTATCCTAATTGTAGACTACGGAGTCATTTTATACTTGTCAGAAATGCTCTGCCTTACATGGATTTGAAGAACTTTTTCAAAACCTTGCTCAATAATCTCTTCTTGCTTGAACCATCTCCTATTAGGAAGCATAGATGACCATTCTTATACTGACATATGTCCACTCCATTACTACACAAATCTCTCAGAATCACATGCCTCTTATTCACAGGGCTAATTTCTTCTATACACCAAACGAACTCCTTGAGCTGTATTTCTAGTTAGTGCAGCATGTAATAGGTGCCAAATTAAAGGAAAATATTTAATCTACAACTTAAATTGGTTACGTGTACTCTTTTACATATTAGCTAATGTCAAGGCTGACTTTATTAAAATAAATTTCCTTTGTTCCAAAAGTAATCTGTGTATGTCTCAGGAAAACTAGAAAACAAAAGCATAAGCAAAAGGAAGAAATAAAGATACCCATAATCTCGCTGTCCAGAAATTATTTTGGATTATGCTTTCCTAATTTTATTTTTATGCACACATAATATATAAATTTATTTTATAATAAAAATATGATCATAACATGTATATTGTAATCTTTTTTCTATGTCAACAAATATTAACCTCGGAAGAGTCATTTAAAGTGGATGCATAGTTTTCCCTTATATGTATATACTATTAAATTATTCCTCTATTTTTAGGCATTTAAATTTATAGAATTTTTCAGTATAATAAATACTATTGCCAAAAATCTTTAACGCGTATCATTGTATATCATTAGTTATTTGCTTTTTAAAAATTCTTAATAAAGTAATAAAATATATATCTTTGTGAATTTTGAAACCAACTCTGAAACTGATCCTTTCCATGAACCTTCCAAACATCGGGTATCCTGAATTATTTTGGCTTCACCTTTGCTAATCTAATAAGCAACTATGACATACCCTTGCTTTAATTAGCATGGCTTTGATTACAAAGCTAAATTTTTTTCAAATGCTTATGAGCATGTACATACACACATATCTAAAACTGTCTGTACCACCTGGTCATTTTCTATTCAGTTATTAATCATTTTCCTATTTGTAAGAAATTTTAATATATTAAGGATATTAATTCTTTGCCATACACTTGTTAACATTTTTCCTAATTTATTTGTCCTTCAATTGTTAATGGTTTCCCATGATATATTTAACATTTTTATCAGTAAACTCCATCAGCATCTCCTTAATGGTTTTCCTGCACTGAAATCATACAGAGAAAGGCCCAGCCATAACCAAGAACACATTAATATATAGCTACATTTTTTCTAGTTTTTTTTATTTTTATTTTTAGTAGTTTTCCTTTTACCTTTTTTACATTATATGGAATTAATTTCAGCAAATGGAGTGGGGTACAGATAACAGATTTATTATGTATTGCCCCAAATAGATAATAAATTATGTCAATTATTATGTCAACACTATTTACTGAATATACTATCGTTCTATACAACTCTGAAGTCACCTTTATAATACTGACACACACTTAAGCATGGAGACCAGGTTCAACAGCTGTTCACTGTTGGGAAAAGGTCTTGACGTGTGCATGATGGAGTACATGTTGTTTGCTGAGAGGGGATGGCAAGGAACACCGAGCCATCCCCAGGCAGGAAACTGCTAGAATAAGCAAGCAGTATGTACCGGTCATGCACTAGTTAAATGAGCTCCTAAAACACAGGATATTTGACCTTGTCCCTGTTGCTGACTCACAAAGATTGCTTTTTAGCTTATTTCTATCTTAGTAGTGAACAGGCACTATCTGCCTGGTTAGTCTATCTTTATAAAGAAACACTGAGCACCTACTTATTAAAAATAATCACTTGTACACAAAGAATAAATACGTGGGTCAAGGTCTACTCTGGGCTGTCAGCTGGGAAATGTTGTCAGACCCCTGACAGTCCGACTCTGATCCCACTTTTGCACTCTATTTTTGTTTGTTTCTTAATTCCTTCAGTGCCACCTGGGTTGGGGTCTCTAAGACCGAGCTAGTCTCGGCAGTTCATTATTAGTATAAACCAATTTTTATAATCTACTCGAATCTATGGACTTTCTATGGTGTTCTACAGAATGGCCTGCCAATTACTGTGTTAGTTGACATCGTATGTAATTCATCACCAGTTAAAATTCGCCTTTATTTAAATTATATACTTTTACATGTATGCTTTACTACCTAAAGTTTTGTTTCTTTGATTGACACAGATTGCTTTTCAAGAGGGTAGTTGGCCAAGAGTCAGAAGATAAAGGTTTTAGATGTAGATCCCTCAAGTACCAACTATATGAATTGGATATTCAGCTTCTTGATGTCTCAGGGAATAGTATTTATTTTGTCTAACTCATAGTGATGCTATGAGGGCATGTGAGATCAAGCACATGAAACCATTTGTTTAATGACTATATATATATATATATGTAAATTTGGTTTAGTCTGTCTTAATTCAAAATAATCTTTTGAAAGGCTTCTCATAACTTAAACAGTCACTGATTTCAGTAGTCACTGTTCTTGTTTCCTCTCAGTATGGACAATTGAGAATTAACTATAGCAATTTTTCTCAGGATCAAATTAAATAAAAAATTAATGACAAGTTACCTATAATTATAAGCCTAATAAACATGCCTCACTTTCTTAATTTCCTGAGATGAAGCACTGAGTTGTAAAAATATAAAAATCCCTATACTTTCTATCACTTAAAAAAAATCAAAGAAAGTCTGAACTCAGAATTTTTTGAGTTTAGATTTAAATTTAAATTATCCCTTGGGACAAGTGTATATAATCATGTCTGTAATACCAACAGTTAGGTGAGAGAATCACTTGGGCCCAAGGGCTTCAGATCAGCCTGGGCAACACAGGAAGACCTCATCTCTAAAAAACAAAACAAAACAAAATAGTCAGGTGTGGAGGCACATCCCCGTAATTCTAGCCACTTGGGTAGCTGACCTGGGAGGGTCCCTTGAGTCCAGGAGTTGGAGGCTACAGTGACCTATGATCACATCACTGCACTCCAGCCTGGGTGACAGGGCAAGACCCCATCTCTACAATAACAATAAAAAGTTATCCCTTAGATGGAGTCCCTTTCATACTTACAATACCATCTCAGACTTTAAATCCTCAGACAAGTAAAATTTAAAAATCATTAATCAAATTTAATAGTTCCATAATTTAATTTATTCCAAAATAAGTGAAATTGGACAAGTAATTTCTCCTATAATTGCAATAGCATTGTGTATTTGCTGAAAACCACCTTGGAACTATCACAGCCCCATGGAATTCTTCATGTAAAGGTATGACATTGCTTTAATATATGCCTTTACTATCAATCTTTGACCAATCCATTGCCTGCTAATATAGTAAGCAAGTGATTTTCCATTTTTAGTGTGTATACAAATCTGCTGGGCATCTTGGTAACATGTGAGCTGTCAATGGGCTACCCTGATATTGAACCTGAGATTCTGCATATCCACCAACTTTGCAGGTGACGAAGTGTTGCTGGTCCTTGCACTAAACTCTGAGTAGTAAGGGATTAAGAAATGCCTTTTAAACAAAACTGCCTATAATTATCACTGGCTTTTATTTATCTCTCATGAGATTCTTCCTGGCTTTTTTTCTGATTTCTCTTGCCACTTTCCACTTTAGACTCAATTTCATTCATGGGGTCAATCTACTGGCCACAGTAGTTAATCATAAAGGCTGGAGGCAAAACACACTAAATTCTAATAATCCTTTTTTAGCCATTGTAGAGTATATGACCCATTCCTACAAGAGATACTTGCCTACTTCCTTAAAGATTCACCTGGATGGCACCAAAAGAAACCTGTTCTCTTCATTCTAAGTGTACTATCTGAAACTGAAAGAAAGCTACCTGCTTTCTTTGGGGTTCTATACATACATGAGGAATGAATAAATGTCCTACACTATTTTGTTTTTGCTTCAATTAGTCTATCAGTGGTTCACAAACTTTACTGTACATCAGAATCACTTTCAGGGCATGTTAAAACACAGATTCTTGGTCCCCTCTCTCAGTTTCTTTTTAAGTAGGTGGGTGGGATTGAAGAGTCTGCATTTCTGACAAGCTCTCAGGTAATGGCTGGTGCTGCTGGTTCTGAGATGACACTTGAGAATCACTGGTATACATTATTCTGAAAAAACAGTTCTGTGTATGATTCTTCTGTTTAAAACACCTAATTACTAGTTTTTAAATAACTGGGCTTTCATTTGAATGATACTTTTCATTTCCCATGCATTTTAAATCAGTATGATGATTATAAATTTCTACCTAGTACAAAATACAAGTACAGGAAGCTTACAGCATTGTTCTGTTTGATTGATGCTTAAAAACTTTTTAGAGGTTGGGGATCCTAAAAATAAATGAGGGCAGGAAGATAATCAGCAGAGAGCTGAGAGGTTCCCAAATGAAAATTATTGTTTTGTCCTTTCCAGTAAATTCTTAATGTCTTCAGCTGCAGAAGAGCTCATTTTTGAGGTTCTTTTTGTCCTTATGAGTTAATCGCACCAAGAGGAGTCACTTTAACTCACATGCCTTTAGGAGAAATGATATGTTTAAATGATTAAACAATCAGGAAAAAAATGCTTATCTCCATAATGAAAGCAGTTAGCATACAGATCCACGGTTTATATGAGTATCACAAGTCATCTGTAAATAACATGCTCATTTTAGATATGTAAAGAGTTCTGTCATGCCCTATGAAATAAATTATATTTTATTGGTGCCCGGGTATTTCATAACTTTTATTTATTTACTGCAAGAGTGGAGAATTAAGAGAGAGTAGTTTATTTCACCAAAAGACTGACAAATGGCTCATTAGACACTTATGGAGCTGAAGCTAATTGTACAATTTTTGTTGTTGTTATTGTATTAATTGTCACTGCTTGCTTAACATGCTTACACTAGTGGTTATCAGTACCCATTTTTTTTACCACTATCCCACAAACTACTCACCAAAAGAAAGAAAAAATGAAAAGAAAAAAAAAGAGAAAAGAAAAAAAGGAAAACAGAACTTAAAATATAATGTGGGTTAGAGAAATGCATGGGAGGAATGACAAAGAATAAAAGTGATAGCCTTTCCCCACTGGGCCACCAATAACCATCAATCCCAAACAGCAGTCACCTAACCTAACAGCTTGAGCCACAGAGTCAAAGAGCTGCTTTTTTGTTATTCAGATTAAATATCGTTTACATTATATGCTTTTTATTTTGCCAGAGACATAAGGTCAGAATTGATTGAATATGTACTACCTGCATGTAATGATTTCTCCTTTTTTACAATCATGTGCTAACATTGCTCAGTAATGGCCTGTGGATGAAGAGACAGATGTACTACCAGTCATTCGCTACACATTTGCATCAACAAATCATCATTTAATTAAAGCCCATCGAACAAGTTTATGCTACTTAAATAAAGTTCCTTTCAATAAAAGATGCCACAATGGCACACAGTTGTTATGAGGAAATTTTTTTGACTATATTTTTATGTCAAAGACTTAGGTGTGCATTAGACAACCATTTATTAATTTTAATTTTGCTTGGAATAAACACCCTGACAAACAGCATTTCAATTCAGGCTACTATGAAACAGAATCATTCACTTTCAGATATAATCATGCAGTAACACTACAAGTTGCTGCTTTGCAAATTGCTCAATCCCCAATCCCCAAATACCATAGAAGATGATTTATATATAAGTTACACAAGACATGTGTTCTAATATTCAAGCCAAAGCTCTAATATTAATATAAACCTAACATCCTGCTATTATTGGGAAGGAATATTATTTTAAAATATCACACTAAGTTCCATGGGTAAATATTTACTCAATAGTCAAAATGTCTATGCTTCTTTAAAAAAAAGTAGGGAGACTTGTAGTGCAAATAGTGATTTCAACCTTGGTTTCACAAACATGGTTGCTGTTCGTGCATTTGACCCAGCAATCCCATTACTAGGTATATACCCAAAGGATTATAAATCATTCTACTATAAAGACATATGCACACTTACGTTTATTGCAGCACTGTTCACAATAGCAAAGACTTGGAACCAATCCAAATGCCCATCAATGTTAGAATGGATAAAGAAAATGTGGCACATATATACCATGGAATACTATGCAGCCATAAAAAAGGATGAGTCCATGTCCTTTGCAGGGACATGGAAGAAGCTGGAAAGCATCATTCTCAGCAAACTAACACAGGAACAGAAAATCAAACACTACATGTTCTCACTCATAAGTGGGTGTTGAACAATGAGAACATATGGGCACAAGGAGGGGAACATCACACACGGGGGCCTGTTGGGGAGTGGAGGGCAAAGAGAGGAACAGCACTAGGAAAAATACCTAATGCAGATGACAGGTTGATGGGTGCAGCAAACCACCATGGCACATGTATCCTATGTAACCAACCTGCATGTTCTGCACATATATACCCCAAGACTTAAAGTATAATAATTAAAAAAGAATATTCTGATTATATTTTACTACATTACCTACTTCTTTTCTTCAGTAGGGGGAAAGAACAAGAGAAAAGAAAGGAAAAAAAAAAAGATTCCCTAGCATTATCTCCTACCTATAAAATTTCTCATCTTAAAACAAAGTTGGTTAAATATGGTAGGGACATTTTCTCCTACCCTCTTCTGAATCCAATTTTTTTTTCTCAAAAAACCTCAAACAACCAGATTATTTAGTTTAACATTTCCTCTAACCTAAAGAGAAATAAGTCAAAAAACAAAACAAACAAACAAAAAAACCCAACAAAACACCTAAGACATACAGAGAAGCACCAACCCCCACAAACCCAGATAATCTAAAAGAAAAAATCTTTGTTGATGCTAAACGTAAGGACACTCATTTAAAACCAATTCCTACAGATTAATAACCTAAATGCAGAGCATTATGCACTTTGGATAACTATACATACATACATTTATTTCATGTAGGCACACAGGCCTACGTATTAGAATAAAAGATATTATCAGGGCATTATTTCACCAAGACTGACAAATGGCTCATTAGACACTTATGGAGCTGAAGCCAATTGTACAATTTTGGTTGTTGTTGTTGTATTAATTGTCACCGCTTGCTTAACATGCTCACTCTGGCGGTCATCAGCACCCATTTTTTACCACTATCCCACAAAGTACTACTCCCCAAAAGAAGTTTTTCCTGGCAGTTTCTAAGCTGAGAGAAACTTAGTCTTTAAATGCATTTTTTATTTTCTGAGAATAAAAATTACCTTGTATTTTTCCCTAGGTTGCATACATTAGTGATATGTAAAATGTTTTACTTTAAAAGGCAACAGAAATCTCTAAAGTGTTAAAATATACCTTTTAATTGCTTTCTAAATTATTATTATCATTTTAATTTAATGTTCTTTGTCCCATGTTAGACTTGCTTTGGGTTCCTTTTATAGAGTTGACTGTAGAGACAGGTGAAATTTTACCTTGGTACAGGATTCAAACTAAATTATGGGATGCAGAAATGTGTCATAAATCAACTTCAAATATTGAACAAAAGATAAATAACAGATGATTTATATTCTGACATAAAGAACCATCTCTAACTACAATACAAAACAAAACAAAACAAAACAAAAAACCTACTGTGCTACTCCAGCAGGTTCTCCTTGCCCTTTTATACGATAACTCAGAATAGTAATTATGGATCTTGCAAGTTGACTCCTGTTTTCCAGAACTATGAGTTGTATGTAAAACATGCCTTTTCATCAAAACAATTACCATTAATCAAAACACTGGGAGCTAATACCACTCAAGTCCAACCTACCGCTGTGCCCAGCAATATATCAAACTGTCTGTTGTCAAACACACTAAACAAACTTAAACACCCTGTTTTCACTACAAACAGTAAAAGAAAAAAAGAAATGCTTGCTAAGTAATTTTTGAATTGAAATTGCTATCTCAATAATCCATTATGTCACTGCATTTTAAGTATTCAATCATAGTCCAACACAGACAAATCATTATTTGGCTCTGGGAAAAGAAAATCTATGGCACTGATAAATGAAGTTACCTGCAAGAGACTTGGTATTACAATGAATTTGGTTAACTTGTGATAATTTGATTTAGAAGTACACTTAAACAATAACACATTTTACTCTTCTATGGGTTTGTAATGTTTCATTTCCCAGCTAAAACTATTAACATAAAAAAGGTTATGGTTGCTCTACAAGAGTCAGAAATAATGAACGTATTTCTACAGCAAGAGTGGAAGGTCCATAACTCCACTGGTTTACTTTTTAATAATTTACTGCTTTATAATAAACTTTTTATATTTAAAAATCTGTATTAGGGAAAATGACAAAAGATGTTATCTACTGAAATTGTAAATCATCCAGTTTGCATAAGTACCAGACATTTACATCCCTATTATATTTCAATGCACAACTATCTGAATGCAAAACCATCATCTATAAATATGGACTAAGTAACTACCTTGAAAAATCTTGCTTTTCTTATTACATCTTTTTCCTTCTTTACTCTAAAAGTTTTTCTTATTAAGTCAAAGGTTAAGATTCTCATCCAAAGAGAAAACACATTTTACAAATCAGAAAGTCAGCTCTGTTTAATAATTTCTAATCAGTGGAGATGTCAAAGTATTTTATATAAGATGATGATAAGAGGAATGGAAACAGTAGAGTTTAACAAACAGATCAGGCATTTATTACCAGGAAGCTCCATTATGGATTTCTGTGCTTTGTAAGCCAAGCTCCCCCAAGTGTAATTAAATTTTTATTTATAATGGGTTTGTGACTGTTAACTTCATGTTGCCTATGCTTGTTTCCCCCACACATGCTCATATACAACAATGCAAAATAGCATTCCACATTTTCTATTAGATAGTACATATTGATGATTTTTCATCTAAAATATCAAAATTGAACATTAACAAAATATTTGCATAAAAAAGACATGGTATGTAGTGGCTGAGACAGAATACACACACACAAGCACATTACTCTTTCACAGACTCAAATATTTTTCACAGCCTTATGTAGTAAGGGATACTACAAATCTAATACAAAAGGATATAAGGATGCTACACAGCCAACTACACATTTACTGCTAGCGATATGCAAGATTAGTGTAAATGTAACTGGAAAAAAGGTCTGAAGTTCACCCAAGGCAATGTATTCTCACCCATTTGTGGAGTTTCTTCAATTACAAACCTCTCCTTCTGATAGAATTTATCAGTTTTGTTTTATCATTAATCCCCTTCCCTTTCTCATTTAGGTATAAACCCTTGTATACTTTACACCTTCTTTTAAATGCTTAATATAAGTAACCACAGGAGAAGCTCTTCTCCCCTTGAAAAACTGCAAATAAAGATGTCAGCTATTGAGTATATTTGTGGCGTCTCCAGCAGCTGCTGTTAAATACCAGCTGGTCTAGCTGTTTAAAATTACCTCCGAGTTGGTATTATAAAGATGCCTGGGCAGCGTTGCTGTATTAATGGATTATTGAGTGAGCGATGAAAACCTTGGCCAGCTGATGCGTTTTATTACAGATAGGCTTTATGATGTGTAATCACTGTAATTTTTACAACCAGAGGAAAGATGAAAAAGGAGTAAAAAAAAAATTCCCCATAGAAACTGATTTAACTAGATTATTCCTACCATTCTGTCTCCTAGAAGAAATCAAAGTGCATAATTACTGTGTATAAATATACAGGTATGAACTTATACACACAATTTATCCATCCATGTGGATGTGTTTTCACCAATACAGGCAAGCAGAGAATGCACATGGATAAATTCAGTATGCATATAATTTTTGAGAATAGACATTTGTTGTTGCCTGCCAAACCACCCAATTGGCTACATTGGGATCACATGACCTAAAATAGTTTTGAACTATTCACCAGCTGGGCAATAGCTGAAAATCCAAATCTGGCCAACTGGACTATAGTTTGCAATCCAAGGGATGGGATCATTTCACTCCCTTTACCATTTCCCTTTTGTTGTTTTCTTATAAGCCAAGATTTTTATAGAACTCTAGCAAATTGTCTCCCAGATCCTCTAACTTCCACCTTATGTTCAAAAGAAGGTATGGCAGTTTATTGGCTCAGCTATTTTTATGGCTGCTATAGTAGCTCAGGGTGCTACCTTACCCATTTCCATGGTCCTTCAAATGTATTGTTCTATTTATGGCACTCTCAAGACTCCTGTATGCTCTCAATTGTTTTTAAGAATGAACACTAACTCTCAGGAGGCTGTAGCCAATTAAAATAGTTCCAAGGAGAAAACAAAACTCAGAAAATTCATTCAAGTATGTCACTGGGTGAATTAGTATCTTGTAGGAAAGGACAGCCATCTCAGCCTGGATTTCCTCTTTAGGTAATCTACAAATTTTACTCTAAAGTAATATTTAAGAACACAATCATCATCATCAAGAAATATCAAGTATATTGTTTGGGTTTTGCTGTATGACATTTAACATCAATTTTCATCACTGCCAGTTTGATAAAATATATAGAATGTGTGACAAAAAAGCAATGAAACTATTTTTTTAAATATACCATAATTTATACATGAAATGATTCATTCAGAGGTCATGGTAGGGTTTTGTTTTTGTTCTTTAATACTTCCTACAGAGGCTGAGTACTGTGTTTTAAGGGTGAGTTTTACTCATGCAAGTAACTACCATTTCTAATTAGAGCCAAATGTGGTGAATGAGCAATGTGAGAAATAAGGTTATGAAATACTTTTTGAGGTCAAAATGTTCTTTGTTTGATTTTACAGCTATAAAACAGGTTTCTAATGTGGCTCCTATGCTGGTAATGCAATTCCAGATAGAAAATTCCAGAAGTATTTTGAGTAATAATGCTAAATTAAAATAAATGTGTAACTGTTTGTTACAATGAGTATGCTTTAGAAAAACCATAATCATTCTCAATATTAAAAGCACCAATATGCTGGTTTCAAAAAGAGTATTGTTCATTAAAATTTTTGGTTTGGTTTTTTAATGGGAACAAAGCTAGTCATTGTGTTATTTTCAAAGATGTGAAACTTTAAAGTTGCAAGAAACAACCAGGCACGGTGGTTTATCCCAGCACTTTGAGAAGCTAAGGCAGGCAGATCACGAGGTCAGAAGATCAAGACCATCCTGGCCAACATGGTGAAACCCCATCTCTACTAAAATACAAATAATTAGCCGGGTGTGGTGGCGCACACCTGTAGTCCCAACTACTTGGGAGGCTGAGGCAGGGGAATCGCTTGAGCTTGGGCGGTGGAGGTTTCAGTGAGCCGAGACTGCACCACTGCACTCCAGCTTGACGACAGAGCAAGACTCTGTCCCCAAAAAAGAAAAGTTGCAAGGGACTTTATGTGCCATCTAGTCCAATCTCTCATTCATAATAAGGATATCCATCCATAAAATTTCTGATGGCTGGGAACTATTGAGCATTTGCTGAAATATCAGGGTGAAAGCATGCTCACCTAATCCTAAACCATCTACTTTACAAACTCTTTTTGATAGAGAAATTTTCAGACTTGCTGCCTCAAGACATGCCCCCGAAATTCTTTCTACTGGGTGTTATCTAGCCTTTAAGAAGACTGTTCCCTGCTCTAATCTATAGTTATCCAAATACCCAAGTGATCCTAACACAAAACATGATGCTTGATATTAGCAGCTGCTTACTAAGTATCTACTCACTCAATAATGACATGAACAGTTTTATTTTTAAAGAACATTAAACTGGAAAAAATTAAAATAAAATGAATTCAGGTAAAAAAACATAAATTAAAGAAATTTTTAAAAGATGTATCAGCTTACTTAAATTTCCATTATTGTGAAAACTTAGAAATCTAAGCACATCCAGGTGAAGAGCCAAACTTCTGACCAACAAGAACAGAGTGGGCAGCAATCACGGGCAAAGAGGCCAATCATATGTGGGTCAGAAAATGGCTGGGATCAGTCAGGTAGCTGTGGAGACATCATCTTTCGTTCTGAAACGCAGATGCTGGGTATAGTGAGCTAGTCTCCCATTCTCTTGGGACTTTCTTCTAGAGTGTAGACCTTGGGAGGCAAGATGATCTGTGACTATAAATTTGGTTCAGGAAAAATCAAACCTTTCTTCAGAGATCTTTAAATAGTTTTTAAATATAGGGGCTGGGGGGAGATAATCACTGTTTCATGATTAAAAAAAAAAAACTAGCGAGACTATATACATTCATAATAAATGATTTGAATGCATGGCTACCAAACTTAAAAAACTCTTCCCATGAAAGGAGAGAGATCCAAGATGGCCGGTCACTAGCAGCTCAGGATTGCAGCTCCCAGTAAAAGCGCAGAGAGCCAGTGGACGCCACACTTGCCGATAAATTTTTGCTGCCCACGGACCAGGACATTCCCAGCGGAGGAGCCCCACGGGTCGCCAGCGTGACCCTTTCGGCTGGCATGGCTTTTCTGCCGGCGCCTCAGCTCGGCAGCTCTTGGTGCGGAGTAAACGGGACTGAGTTTCCTTTTGGATGATGTTTGGCGCTCTGGGAAGTCTGAGCAGTCCATCCAGCTGACTGAAAAAGGGATTGAGAAGCCAGACCGGAGACCCCCGGGCAGAAAAGCACCACGAATTTCAACGCTGCTGTCTTAGCTAGCGTTGCGAGTCGCACAGTGAAAATTACATAGACTCCGGAGCTGGGAATTAACAAGTTGGACGTCCACTTAGAGACCTAATTTGAAAGTGGGTAATTACAAAGGCGACAGATGGATAAAACCATAAAGATGCCAAGAAGCCACTGCAAAAAAAACTGAGAACACTCAAAATCAGAAAGTCTCTCCT
>PVKP010040418.1:0-19492 GCA_004027715.1 Plecturocebus donacophilus
TCCTTCCTGTCTTCATTGTTAAGCACAATTATTGGCATAAAAGAGGTTTTTAATACTCATTTTTAGATTGCATTCTAGCCTGGGCAATAGAACAAGAATCCCGTTCTCTCTCCCTCTTTCTCTTCCTCTTTCTTTCTCTCTTTCATTCTTTTTTTCTTCCTTTTGCTCTTTCTTTCTTCTTTTCTCTCTTTTTCTTTCTTTCAAAAATAAAAATTAAAAACAAAACAAAACAAAAAGCAAACGAACAAACAACAAAAAAATATATAACTAGAATTAGAAATGGAGCCTGGCCAGGCGCGGTGGCTCAAGCCTGTAATCCTAGGACTTTGGGAGGCCGAGGTGGGTGGATCACCTGAGGTCAGGAGTTCAAGACCAGCCTGGCCATCATGGTGAAACCCCATCTTAAAAAAAAGAAAAGAAAGAAAAGAAAAAAGAAATGGAGTCTGAAGGTGGGACTGAATTGCTGCACTCTCATGATCAAACTTGAATGCAGGAGGAGTTGCTTCTTATGGATGAGCAGAGAAAAGTGGTTTCTTGAGATGGAATCTACTCCCGGTGAAGGTGCTGAATCCTTCATTGTTGACGTAACAATGAGGATTTGGAATATCACATAAACTTAGTTAATAAAGCAGCAGTAGGGTTTGAGAGGATTGACTCTGATTTTGAAAGAAGTTCTACTGTGGGTAAAATGCTACCAAACAACATGGCATGCTACAGAGAAACCTTTCATGGAAGGAAGGGTCAACTGACCCAGCAAGCTTCATTATTGCCTTATTTTAAGAAATTGCCACAGCCACCCCAACCTTCAACAACCACCATCATGATCAGTCAGCAGCCATCAACTTCCACTCAAGAGCCTCCACCAGCAAAAAGACTATGATATGCTGAAGGGTCAGGTTCATTAGCATTTTTTCACAATAAAATATTTTAGATTAAGGTATGTACATTGTTTTTTCAAACGTCATGCTATTGCACATGTAACAGACTACAGTACAGGAAAAATATAATTTTTATATATGCAGTGAGAAACAAAAAAAATTCTGTTACAGAAGGAGCAGGATTAAAAAAAAAAAAAAAAAAAAGGCTGGACTCAATGGGTCATGCCTATAATCCTAGCACTTCGGGAGGCCACGATGGGCAGATCACTTGGGCCCAGGAGTTTGAGACTAGCCGGTAATATGACAAAACTTGATCTCTACAAAAAATACAAAAACTAGCAGGGCTTGGTGGCACATGCTGTAGTCCCAGCTACTTGGTAGGCTGAGGTGGGAGGATTGCTTGGGCCCGAGAGGCTGAGGCTGCAGTGAGCCAAGATTGGCACCACTGCATTCCAGCCTGGGCAATAGCTCAAGACCCTGCCTCAAAAACAAAAAAAGAAAAAAAGTCCGGGTACAGTGGCTCATGCCTGTTATTCCAGTATTTTGGGAGGCTGAGGCAGACAGATCACCTGAGGTCAGGAGTTCAAGACCAGCATGGCCAACATGGTGAAACCCCATCTCTACTAAAAACACAAAAATTAGTCAGTAGTTCCAGCTACTGGGGAGACTGAGACAGGAGAATTTCTTGAACCCAGGAATCAGAGGTTGCAGTGAGCCGAGACTGTGGCATTGCATTCCAGCCTGGGCGATGGAGCAAGACGTTGTCTCAAAAACAAAAACAGAGGTGGGCGCGGTGGCTCACGCCGTAATCCCAGCACTTTGGGAGGCTCAGGTGGGTGGATCACAAGGTCAGGAGTTCGAGACCAGTCTGGCCAACATGGTGAAACCCCATCCCTACTAAAAATACAAAAATAAGCCAGGCATGGTGCTGTGCACCTGTAATCCCAGCTACTTGGGAGGCTGAGGCAGGAGAATCATTTGAACCTGGGAGGCAGAGGTTGCAGTGAGCTGAGACCATGCCATTGCACTCTAGCCTGAGTGACGGAATGAGACTCTGTCTCAAAAAAAAAAAAAAAAAAAAATGGTGACCCGCTTTATTGCAACAATCTGGAACTGAAACTGCAATATCTCTGAGGTGTGCCTGTATAACCCAGTTAAGAATGTGCTGGGCTTGATAAGGGAGGAAAAAGACTGTATTCCAAAAAGAGCTATAACACTGCCAATATGTGCTGGGGTATTGTACACGCTATTGGTCTCTAAAGGTGCTTGATCAGTAGGTCAGAATATAAGGCTGAATGAGGAAAGTTTGATTGATTTTGGAGCTCTCTCATAAGATACTGGATTTAATTCTTTGGTGAGAACCTGAGGAGGTAGTGCCAGTTTTCTCTGTTGCTGCCTTCTAGAAACATGGAAAAGATGATGTCCACACTAATTGAAGTTAGATGCCAGAACTGTGACAGATAGTTTTTTGTTTGTTTTAAGATGGAGTTTCGCTCTTGTTGCCCAGGCTGGAGTGCAATGGCACAATCTCGGCTCACTGTAGTCCCTGCCTCCAGGGTTCAAGTGATTGTCCTGCCTCAGCCTCACAAGTAGCTGAGATTACAGGAGTGTGCCACCACACCTGGCCAATTTTTTTGGTATTTTTAGTAAAGTCAGGATTTCACCATGTTGGTCAGGCTGGTCTTGAACTCCTGACCTCAAGTGATCCCCCCACCTCGGCTTCCCAAAATGCTGAGATTACAGGTGTGAGCCACTATGCTCTGCCTTTTTTTTTTTTTTTTAACACTTGCTATGGATTAAGGCAATAGTCCTCAATGTTTTTGGTACCAGGGATCAGTTTTGTGGAAGACAATTTTTCCGTGGATGGTGCGAGGGGAGATGGTATCGGGATGAAACTGTTCCACGTCAAATCATTAAGCATTGGTTAGATTCTCATAGGGAGCGCACAACCTGGATCTCTTGCATGCACAGTTCACAATAGGGTTCATGCTCCTATGAGAATCTAATGCCACTGCTGATCTGACAGAAGGCAGGGCTCAGGCAGTAATGCTCACTTGCCCAGTCACCTCCTGCTGTATGGCCCTGGTCCTAACAGGCCATGGACCAGTACCAGTCCATGGCCCAGCGGTTGGGAACCCCTGGACTAAGGAACATGGCAAATAGTAGAAGAATGGGTTAAATGGCTGAGAAGTGGGCATGCTGAAATGGATATTCTATGTAAAGTGGGAAATCCTCCAGATGATTCTATACCACAGAAGGGCCCAGAGGATACATCATTTACCAAGGTAATAAAGAACATTCTGGTAAAAGGGGCGTCTGTGTCACTCACTAAGAAAGGCAACTGTGGCTCTCCTCTGGAGGATAGGGCTGATGGTAGGAGAGGTCCTTACAGAACTAGGCTGCCTGATGGGATTGGTGACCATACCACTCTAAAACAGAGTCTAGGTGGCGACACTTCATCATTAGAAACCATATGGGCACAATGATCATAAAGTATGTCAAGGTCAAAGGGGCAGTCAGGAGGGTCTGATTTGCAGAGATTTATGGAGATAGTTATAGAACATGGTATCTGTGATGGGTAATTTTATGTGTGAACTTGGCTGGGCCAAGGAGTACCCAGATATTGGGTCAAACATTATTCCTAGTGTTTCTGTGAGGGTGTTTTTGGATGAGATTAACATTTAAATCAATGGAGTTTGAGTAAAGCAGGTTGCTCACAACAATGTGGGTGGTCCTCATCCAACCAATTCAAAACCTGAGTAGAACCGAGACACCAGCCTCTCCTGAGACAGAGGGAATTCTCCAGCAGACAGCCTTTGGACTTAATTTGCAACATCGGCTCTTCCTGGCTCTACAGCAGATAGGCTTTGGACTTGAACTGCAGCATAAGCTCATCTGGGTCTCCAGCTTGCCAGCTCACCCTGCAGGTTTTGGACTTGCCAGTCTCTGTAATTGTGTGAGCCAATTCCTTACAATAAATCCTTTTCTTTGTATGTAAACATTCTATTGGTTCTGTGTTTCTAGAGAACCCTAACTAATACATGTCCCCGTTATAAAATAGATGGGCCACCAAGGCTGGGCGTGGTGGCTCACGCCTGTAATCCCAGCACTTTGGGAGGCCAAAGTGGGTGGATCACCTGATATCAGGAGTTCAAGACCAGCCTGGCTAAAATGGCAAAACCCTGTCTCTACTAAAAAAACAAAAATTAGCTGGGTGTAGTGACCTGTGCCTGTAATCCCAGGTACTAGAAAGGCTGAGCCAGGAGAAGCATTTAAACCTGGGAGATGGAGGTTACAGTGAACCGAGATCATACTATTGCACTCCAGTTTGGGTGACAGAGTGAGACTTTGTCTCAAAAATAAATAAATAGATAAATAAAATTTTAAAAATGAAATAGATGGGCCACCAAACTGGTACACTCAATTTATATGATCAAAAGAAATCAAGGAGGTATGATCAGGAAGTTGAGAACAATCACCCCAACAAAAAGTCATAATCCTGCTGGGCGTGGTGGTTGATGCCTGTAATCCCAGCACTTTGGGAGGCTGAGGAGGGTGGATCCTGAGATCAGGAGTTCAAGAACAGTCTGGCCAAGATGGTGAAACCCTGTTTCTACTAAAAATACAAAAAAATTAGCCAGGTGTGGTGGGTGCCTGTAATCCCAGGTACTCGGGAGGGTGTGGCAGGAGAATTGCTTGAACCCAGGAGGCAGAGGTTGCAGTGAGCCGAGATTGCACCACTGCAGTCTAGCCCGGGTGACAGAGCAAGAGTCTATCTCAACAGCAACAGAAAACAATAAATAAGTGTGCTTCTTCTATTTATACAAAAAGAAGTTAACTGTAAAGTAGCCTCAGGTAGGTTCTGTCCATCATGATTTATTCCAGAAGAAGGCATTGTCATCCTAGGAGATGACAGCTCCATATGTGTTATTGTTCCTGAAGACCTTCCAGTGGGACCAGATATGTAGGTGGAAGTGATATTGATGATCCTGATCCTGTATAGGTCTAGGCTCATGTATGTTTGTGTCTTCATTTTTCTTTCTTTTTTTTTTGAGATGGAGTCTTGCATTGTTGCCCAGGCTGGAGTGCAATGATGCCATCTTGGCTCACTGCAACTTCCACCTCCTAGGTTCACGCAGTGCTCCTGCCTCAGCCTCCTGAGTAGCTGGGATTACAGGTGCCCACCACCACGCCTGGCTAATTTTTTTTTTTTTAGTAGAGATGGGGTTTTACCATTTGGTCAGGCTGGTCTCGAACTCCTGACCTCCTGATCCTCCTGCCTCACCCCCTCAACGTGCTGGGATTACAGGTGTGAGCTACCATGCCCGGCCCTGTCTTAATTTTTCACAAAAATGTTTAAAAAATAAAAATGTTTAAAAATAGAAAAAGCATATAGAATAAGTATATAAAGAAAATATTTTCGTATGGCTGTACAATATATTTTATGTTTTAAATTATGTCTTATTACAAAAGAGTCAAAAAGTTCTTAGAAAATGAAAAAGTTTATAAAGTAAAAAAGTTATAGTAAGCTAAGGCTAATTTATTATTGAAGAAAAAGTTTTTGAATATGTGTGGTATAGCCTAAGCATATAGGGTTTCTAGAGTCTACAGTAGGTACAGTAATGTCCTGGGCCTACACATTCATTCACCGCTCACTCACTGAATCACCCAGAGCAACTTCTAGTCTTCAAATTCCATTCATGGTAAGTGCCCTATACAGGTATATCATTATTGATCTTTTAGATCATATTTTTATACTTCCTTTTCTATGTTTAGATATAGAAATACTTACCATTGTGTTCCAATTGCCTACAGTATTCAGTAATCATATGCTGTACACTGTAGCCTAGGAGCAATGGGCTCTACTACACAGCCTAGGCACATACTAGACTCTACCATCTTGGTTTGTTAAGTACACTCTATGATGTTCACACAATGACAAAATTGCCTAATGACACATTTCTTGGAACATATTCCATTGTTAAGCAACATATGACTGTGCCTGGTAGTTGGCACATACTAGATGATTAGCCTCTTTCTCCTCCCACCCTCCACCCTCTGAAAGGCCCCAGTGTGTGTTGTTCCCCTTTTCACTGTGGAGTAACAGCTAGCATAGTGGGGAAAGTGAAGTAGTAGGTTCCAAAAGTGCACATGTACCCTGGCTAACATAATAAATGTATACTGGAGGAGACAGTGAAAATTAGGACTATTTTTAGACATTTTAGGATTCAGGCTGGTTATTCTCACATATCTTCATTTAATTTACCATTCCCACCCTGAAAACACTAAACAGATATTGTAGAATTGCAGTAGACTATCAAATGCAACCGGCTGTGCCACCAGTAGCATCAATTGTAGTACTGTCCCAGATGAGAAATTTTTGCTAGAGTAGATTAACATGGTCCTAGGTACATGGCTTATGGCTTTCGATTCAGTGGATACAATCTTTTCTATCCCTATAAGAAAATAGGATCAGAAAGTGCATTCATGTGGAATGGACCACAGCATTTTTGCCCTAGGGCTATGTTAACTCTCCTGTCCTCTGTCATCCTCTAGTCCAAAGAGATCTGGACCATGTCAACATCCTGCACAACAGCATTTTGATAAATGACATCATGCTAATCAGATGGAATGAACAAGACTTGGCTATCATGCTGGAAGCCTTTATGATGCTGGAAGATATATGCACTTTATAGGTAAAATAAACTCTATAAAGATTCAAGAACTTGACCCATAATGGAAAAGTGATCAGGTGCATGCTGGGATATTTCACCTGAAGTAAAGTATAAATTGCTGCCAGGAGCTGTGGCCCATGTCTGTAATCCCAGCACTTTGGGAGGCCAAGGTGGGCCAATCACCTAAGGTTAGGAGTTCTAGACCAGCCTGGCCAACACGGTGAAACCCCATCTCTACAAAAATACACAAATTAGCGAAGCATAATGGCGGTCACCTGTAGTCCCAATAGCAGTCCCAGCTACTTGGGAGGCTGAGGCAGGAGAATCACTTGAACCAGGGAGGTGGAGGTTGCAGTGAGCCGAGATCACACCATTGCACTCCAGCCTGGGCGACAGAGAAAACAACTCTGTCTCAAAAAAAAAAAAAAAAAAAAATTACTACATCTTACATCTCTTACCATGAAGAAGGAAGAACAAATCTTAGGTCTTTTCAGATTCTGAAGGCAAGTTAATCCAATCAGGCAATGCTGCTTTACCTATGTACCAGGTTTCTAGAAAAGGAAAGGACTCTGAAGTAGGTCTGTATTGTCATGCAAGTGGCCTTGCTGCTTGAACCAAACAACCAGCAGATCCTATAGCATTAAACGTGTCAGCAGTAGGGAAACACACCCAATGAAGTTTATGGCAAGACCCAATGGGAGAATCACAAGCAGCCTTGGGTTTCTGGATCATACTCATTCCATCTGTAGTAGAGAATTATATGCCTTAAGAAAAGCTAGAAGCATGATACTGGGCACTGAGAGAGGTGACAAGCCTGACCATGAAGCATCAACCGACTATAGGGCTACACCTGCCCTTTGTCAGTTGGTTTCCATCAGAGCCACCAAGCACAGCAACCCTATTTCAGGAGATGGAATTGGTACATCCAGAATCAAGCACAAGCTAGACTATAGGCACAAGCAAGCTGTGTAGGCAAGAAGCCTGGAACCCGGTGTCAGCCAACACTATTTTTTTTAACTTTTATTTTAAGTTCAGGGTTATACATGCAGGTTTGTTAGTTAGGTAAACTTAGGTCATGAGGGTTGGTTGTACAGATTATTTCAGCACCCAGGTATTAAGCCTAGTACCCATTTACTATTTTTCTTCATCTCTCTCCTCTCACCTTCCACCTTCTGAAAGGCCTCAGTGTGTGTTATTCTCCTCTATGTGTCCGTGTGTTCTCATCATTTAGCTCCCACTTATAAGTAAGAACATGTGCGTTTGGTTTTCTGTTCCTGCATTAGTTTGCTAAGGATAATGGCCTCCAGCTCCATCCAAGTCCTCCTTGCAAAGGACATAATTTTGTTCTTTTTTTTTTTTTTTAGATAGAGTGTTGCTCTGTCATCCAGGCTGTAGTGCAGTGGTGCGATCTCAGCTCACTGCAACCTCCGCCTCCTGGGTTCAAGCAATTCTCCTGCCTCAGCCTCCCAAGTAGCTGGGACTACAGGCACGTGCTACCATGCCCAGATAATTTTTGTATTTTTAGTAGAGATGGGGTTTCACCATGTTGGCCAGGCTGGTCTCGATCTCCTGACCTGGTGATCCACCCTCCTCAGCCTCCCAAAGTGCTGGGATTACAGGTGTAAGCCACCACACGTAACCCAATCTTATTCTTTTTTATGGCTGCATAGTATTCCATGGTATACATGTCCGACAATTTTTTAATCCAATTTGTCATCGATGGGCATTTAGGTTGATTGCATGTCTTTACTATTGTGAATAGTGCTGCAATGAACATATGCATGCATGCCAACACTATTTTTTTTTTAAAGACTGGGTCTCATGTAGGCTGGAGTACAGTGGTACAATCATAGCTTACCACAGTCTTAAATTCCTAGACTCAAGCAATCCCACCTCAACATTCCAAGTAGCTAGGACTACAGGCATGCACTACCATGCACTTTGTATCCTTTAATCCAATTAAGTTGACATCCAGTATTAACCATCACAAGTCCACCCCTTGTCAACTTGAATCCATACACATCTCCTGAGATCATACATAATCTTCAAATAAAGACAATAATAAGCTCATAATTATGCCCAACATAATACAACTATCCTTTGTACAACTGGAAATGCACCAAGACACAACTCACGCTGATATGAAGTCAATAAATCTTGTCACGTGATAAAGGAAAAGGAAATAAAAAAGATATTTTCTTAGTACAAGTGTATACATGCACAAACATGTTTTTAGTCAAAGAAGGAGGAACGGCTGGCCATGGTGGCTCATGCCTGTAATCCCAGCACTTTGGAAGGCCAAGGTGGGCAGATCACCTGAGGTCAGGAGTTTGAGACCAGCCTGACCAACATGGTAAAAACCCATCTCTACTAAAAATTAGCTTGGTGTGATGGTGCATGCCTGTAATCCCAGTTACTTGGGAGGCTGAGGCAGGAGAATTGCTTGAATTCAGGAGGCAGAGGTTGCAGTGAACTGAGATCGTGCTATTGCACTCCAGCCTGGCAGCCTGGGTGACAGAGCAAGACTCCGTCTCAAAAAAAAAAAAAGAAGGAAATACTCATGACAATTACAGTCCCTGTTTCTACAGTTGGTCACATGGTCATAGGTGGTATTGATGACTACCTTCTACTACTCATTCTGTATTCCCTTTGCCTCCAGCAAGCACCTCAGCAGATAGTGTTTCTTTCCTGATGGAGTGACCCAAACCTTCATTCCTGAGGGATCTGGGCCACTTGTGGCCCTGCCTGGATTGTGCTGTTGTAGTTTCTCATTGACCTTAATCACCGGGCATGGTAATACTAAGAGAAACCCTAATGGATTTCCTGTATTCCATGCATACTCTTCCTTACCACTGTTGTCGAGTAGTAGACTATTTTCATCTTGATGAAAAATGTTGGCTGGGTCAATCACCCCAGCCAACACTGTAATTTCCTTCTTAGCCTGTTGACTTAAAGGCAGGAGAAGCCCAAAGTGTCCAGGTGGCAATCTTAACTTCTGGTTTAATGGAATCATTGTTGTGTCTCCTGGTGGCAGCCTTCCCCCTCTGGAACTAGGACCTCTAGGCCAGCAGAAAGTAATATTGCAGGAAGAGGAAGCAAAAAGTTTGCTAGTGGATCACTGAGTGTGATGGTGAGTGGTGCCATTTTGACTTCCACCCCTTGATTCCTGGACCCTTGAATCCTGGCTATAGGAGAAACAGTGCCATATACTGTACTATTCAGAGCATACACGGCCTTCTGGGGAACTTTGCCCCAGCCTTGCATGCAAAGTATTGTCACCTAGTTGCCATTGTAATTGTGACTTCAAAAGGCCATTCCACCATTCTATCAATCCAGCTGCTTCAGGATTATGGGGAACATAGTAAGACCAGTGAATTCCGTAAACATAAGCCCACTGCTGCACTTCATTTTTTTTTCTTTCTTCCACCCAAATCTCATCTTGACACTGCCACACTTCTTTAGCCATAAAGTGAGTGCCTTGGTTGGAGGCAATGCTATGTGGAATACTATGACGGTAAATAAGGCATTCTGTGAGTCCACGATAGTAGTCTTGGCAGAAGTGTTGCATGCAGGATAGGCAAATTCATATCTGGAGTGTCTATTCCAGTGAGGACAAACCTCTGCCCTTTCCATGATACAAGAGGTCCAATATAATCTACCTGCCAGCAGATACCAGGCTAATCACCCTGAGGAATGGTGCCATATCGAGGGCTCAGTGTTGGTCTCTGCTGCTGGCAAGTTGGGCACTCAGCAGTGGCCATAGCCAGGTCAGCCTTGGTGAGTGGAAGTCCATGTTGCTGAGCCCTTGCCTAACCTCCATCCCTGCCACAATGGCACTTTGTTCATGGGCCCATTGGGCAAAGAGAGGGGTAGCTGTGGAAAGAGGCTGAGTGGTGTCCACCGAACAGGTCATCCTATCCACTTGATTATTAATAGCCCTTCTCTGCTGAAGTCACCTCTTGCTGAGCACTCACATGGGATACAAATATCTTCATGGTTTTTGACCACTCAGAGAGGTCCATTCACATACCCCTTCCCCAAGTTTCTCTGTCACCAATTTTCCAATCATGCTTCTTCCAACTCCCTGACTATCCAACCAAACCATTGGCAACAGCCCGTGAATCAGTATGTCATCCCACATCTGGCTATTTCTCCTTCCATGCAAAGTACACAGCCAGGTGCACAGCTCGAAGTTCTGCCCACTGGGAAGATTTCCCTTCACTGTTGTCCTTCAGGGATGTCCTAAAAGCGGCTGTAGTGCTACAGCTGTACACTTTCAGGTTGTGCCTGCATATCATGCAGAACCATCTGTAAACCAGGCCCTAGTCTTCTCTTCCTCTGTCAACTGATCATAGGGAACTCCCCATGAAGCCACTGGTGTAGGCTGGGGGAGAGAAAGCAGGGTGGCAGGAGTGAAGACCCATGGGCATTGGAGCTACTTTTGCATGAAGCTTACTTGTGCCTTCAGGATCTGCTTGAGCCCGATCACATATATACCACTTCCATTTGATGATGGAATGCTGCTGTGCAAAACCCACTTTATGGCTAGATGGGTCAGAAAGCACCCAGTTCATGATAGGCAGTTCAGGTGGCACGGTGACTTCATGACCCATAGTCAAATGTTCAGTTTCCACCAAAGTTCAGTTACAAGCCAAAAGGACAGTGATTACCTGCAGAAGATGGCAGAGCCTTGCTCCAAAATCCTAAGGCCTCTGCTGTGACTCACCTATGGGGGCCTGCTAAAGGCTCCAGACAGCATCCCTATCTGCCACTGACACCTCAAGCACCATTGGATCTGCTGGGTCATAGGGCCCAAGTGGCAGAGCAGCTTGCACAGCAGTCTGGACCTGAGGCAGAGCCTTCTCCTGTTCTGGACCCCACTCAAAACTGGCAGCCTTTCAGGTCACCTGATAAACAGGCCAGAGTAACATTCCAGATGAGGAATGTGTTTCCTCCAAAATCCAAATAGGCCCGCTAAGCATCGTGCCTCTTTCTTGGTTGTAGGAGGAACCAAATGCAGCAACTTATCCTTCACCTTAGAAGGAATATCTCAACAGGCCCCTCACCAGTGGACCCCTAGACATTTTACTGAGGTAGAAGATTCCTGAATTTTATTCAGATTTATCTCCCATTCTCTGGCATGCAAATGTCTCACCAATGAGTCCAGGGTGCTTGCTACTTCTTGTTCACTGGATCCAATCAGCATAATGTAATGGATAAGTGTAATATCTTGCAGAAGTGAAAAGAGATCAAGGTCTCTCCAAATAAGATTATGACACAAAGCTGGAGAGTTGATATACCCCTGAGGTAGGACAGTAGAGATATATTGCTGACCTTGCCAGCTGAAGGCAAATTGCTTCTGGTGGGCCTTTTGTGCAGGAATAGAGAAAAGGCATTTGCCAAGTCAATGCCTGCATATCAAATATCAGGAAACTTGTTAATTTGCTCAAGTAATGAAACCACATCTAGTACAGCAGCTGTAATTGGAGTCACCACTTAGTTAAGCTTATGATAATCCACTGTCATTCTCCAAGATCCATCTGTCTTCTGCATAGGCCAAATGGGAGAGTTGAATGAGGATGTGGTGAGAATCACCACCCCTGTGTATTTCAACTTCTTGATGGTGGCGCTAATCCCCACAATCCCTCCAAGGATGCGATATTGTTATTGATTTACTATTTTTCTAGGCAGAGGCAGCTCTAATGACTTTCACTTGACATTTCCCACCACAATAGGATAGGCATTTCCCACCCTACCAGTCAAGGAGCCAATGTGGGGGTTCTGCCAGCTGCTAAGTATATCTATGTCAATTATGCCTTCTGGCACTGGAGAAATGACCACAGGATGAGTCCAGGGACCCACTGGGCCCACTGTAAGTCGGACCTGAGCTAAAACTCCATTAATTGCCTGACCTCCATAAGCCTCTACTTTAACTGGAGGACCACAGTGACATTTCAGGTCCTCTGGAATTGACATCAACTCAGAGCCAGTGTTCAGTAGTCCCCAAAATGTCCAATCATTTCCCTTTCCCCAAAGCACAGTTACCCTGGTAAAAAGCTGGAGGTCTCCTTGGGGAAGGAAGGAAGAAAGATTCACTGCATAAATTGCCAGTAATGTAGTGGGGTCCTTCCTCAAGGGGACCCAGCCTCCCCTTCATTCATGGGTTTCTGGGTCCATAAACTGGCTCAAGTCTGGAAATTGATTGAGGGGCTGTGATTCTCTGGTTTTATAATTCAATCTAGTCTTTTGTCCATTCGAACTAGAAGTTTTCTGCTTGTATAAATTAAGCAGGAATCCAGTTGGCTTCCTATCAATTTCACTTCTAGAAACACCATGATTAATTAGCCAATGCCAGAGCTCTACATGAGTCAGACTATTCTGATTGCTGCTTTGCCTCTGCTGTCCATTATGGTAGCTACGCCTACCTTACCTTTGATTGTTGAGTGCTGCCACTTGGCTCCTGCCCCCTTGGGATCCAATTATTCCTATTGTATTTAAATTTTGTAGTTGAGTGACTGCAGTTCCTACCATTATATCTGACATATAGAGAAGAGCAATTACAGGCTCTTCAAAGATGCAGGTGCTGTCCTCACTAATCTGTTTTGCAAGGCATTGGTCAAGGGTATGTTTTCTGGACCCTCCCCACTGGGATGAGTAGATATAAAGTGACTAATCCATTCCACCATCCCAATCTCCCTAAGCCTTTGGATCTCTTCCTCTACATTAAACCAAGGGAGATCAGGGATTTCCAGCTCACTCACAGTGGCCATTTTTTAATCCATATGTTAGCTAGCCAAGCAAATAAACTATTAGAACTTTTTTCAGCTCCCTGAGATGCAACATTAAAAGCAGAGTCCCTATTTAGTGGGCCCAAATCAATAAAATCAGCCTGATCCAATGCTGTGTTCCTTCCACCATAATCCCATATCCTTAATATCCATTCCCATGGCTGTTCTCCAGATTTCTGTTTATATAAGTTAGAGAAATCAAACAGTTCTTTTCAAGTGTAGCACACCTCCTCATGGGTCACACTCTCTATCTCACCTCTAAGGGCCTGCCTTTAGGCCCTTAGTCTATAACTAGACTATCTAGTTATAGGTCTAGAAGCAAACAGAGCTGTTGGGGGTGGCTCCTGAGGAGGATCAACATTATTGTGCCTGGCAACTGCCTCAGGGGAGGCCATCATTGTTTCCTTAGGCAGCACAGGGTTTATCTCCTCAGACAAAGGTGGAAAGGCTGGTGGCAGCATGGGTTGGGGAGGGGATATTGCCACTACTGGAGGTGGAAAAGCTGTTCCTTCTGGCAAAAACAGTTCATTGGAGTTTACAAAGTCAGTGTCCCCCACTTCATCAGGGTCCTTCCACACATCCCTATTCTGACTTTCAAGGTCCCATTATTTTCCAATCAATGCCCTCACTTTAACAGTAGACACCTGGTGAGGCTATGCATTCATCTTTCATTGGAGGTCAGCCACTTGCATGATAAGAACTTGTGTTTGTTTTCCCACAATTTCATCTCTTTCTCTACAGGAGATAAGACTCTCATTCAGGACAGTCTTAGCAGATTTGAGGCTCAGTATTTGCTTCTGAAGCTGAGAGGTAGAATCCCTGAGTTCATAATTTTCTTTCATCATTTTGTCCACTGAACTTAGGAGCAACCAACCAGCTTCATAATGTTCCTTGGTTCTCCACATATGGTCAAAGGTATTATGTATAGAGTCAATAAACTCCTTACCTCTCATGAGCAGTGAATCAGGAGTGTCAAATACACTTACTTTGCATAGCTCTCTAAGCAGTTCACACCAAAGGCTATCAGTGTTCTTCATACTATTAGAAGTAGAGACCTTAGAGCCCAGATGGAGCATAAATTAAAAAAAAAAAAAAAAAAAAAAGAGGTAGAGCCCTTTGCATTTTGGGGGGGGACTCTATTAGAAGTAGAGTCCTTAGCATTTTAGAGGAACAGAATGTTAAGGATGAAGTTCTTTCATTCTTCCGGGGGGTTTCTGAAGTTGGCTGCTTAATATGGTTAAGAAACCCCCTGGAACAATGAAAGAACTCCATCCTTAATATTCTGTTCCTCTAAAACCATTCTGGTACCAAAATCTGTATTAGTCAGGGTTCTCTAGAGGAACAGAACTCGTAGGATATATAGATATATCCATGTATATATATATATACTATGAGCAGGGAGAGCCAGTCTGAGCCCTAAAACTGAGAAACTTGGAGTCTAATGTTTGAGGGCAGGAAGCATCCAGCATGGGAGAAAGATGTAGGCTGAGAGGCTAGGCCAGTCTCTCCTTTTCACATTTTTCTACCTGCTTTATATTTGCTAGAAGCTGATTAGATAGTACTCATCAGATTAACAGTGGATCTGCCTTCCCCAGCCCACTGACTCAAATGTTAATCTCTTTTGGCCACACCCTCACAGACACACCCAGGATCTTTGTATCCTTCAATTCAATCAAGTTGATAGTATTAAACATCACAGTTGCCCGGTCTGGTCTCAAACTCCTTAGCTCAAGCAATCCTCCCACTTTGGCCTCCCAAAGTGCTGGGATTACAGGCATGAGCCACTGCACCTGGCTAAACTGAGCCCAGTTCTATACTGAAGTCCCTTTCCCCCTGTTGTAATAGTAACTGAGTAAAATTTGTTTTTACCACTTTAACTACTGTCCAGATCTGTTTTCTCTTTGTTACCTTGGTCACGCAGTTTGTGTGGAAAGAGAAATGGCTTGAAGTAGAATAGACAGACTCCTGGGCAGTGGGAAAGGCATGGCTCTCTGATCAGGGCATGAGAGGACGATGACTGAGGGCAGAGAAGTCAAGGATAGAGGCAGAGAAGGAATATACAGAAGCAGGTACCGAGTATGAAGGTCTTCGTATCTATGTGTTAACACTGATGGGAGCATCTGCCTCAGAAAAGGCACTAAACAAGAAGATAAGATTACTCTCCCAGCTGGCATCAGCCAGCCTCTCTCATTGACCATTCAGTTCTGGCATAAGGGGCATGTGAGCAAAGTAGTCAAGATGGCAGGGAGGAAGGCTGTACTTAGACCCAACAGTGTGGGCCCCTACTTACCCGGGTTGAATGTCCACCATTGAATGTCCTAGAAGAGATCAAAATGGAGTCATTGATAAAGTACTATCCCTCAAAGTGATTAACAGGCCACTTGGTAGCAAATAGACTACATTGAAAGGTTAATTGTTAATTCTGGCAGTAATAGACACATATACTAGGTATGAGTTTGCCCTTCTTGCTTGCATTGACTTAGCAAAGCTTGCAGCATATCATCACACCAGACCAGAGACCCACTTTGTATCAAAGGATGTGCAGGGGAGGGCCATGACCATGAGATCCCTGATTATATCATATATTGCATCACCCGGAAGCTGCTGACCTGATGGAACATTAGAATGGCCTGTTAAAGGCAGAGCTGATGTGCCTGCTCAGTGAAGATACTTTACAAGAATGGGCACTATCCTCCATGATGCAAAGTTTATCTTGGATACAAGACCTATGTATAGCACTGTGTCCCCAACAGGAAAGATACATGGATCCAGGAACTAAGGGGTAAAAGCAGAAGTGGCCTCACCATCACTCACAGCAATCTACTTGAGAATTCAGAATTGTGTTTCTCTATTTCTGCAATTCTGGACTCTGCAGGTTAAGAGGTCCCGATTTCCAAAGGGGAACATTTTTGCCAGAGGCCACAGTAAGAGTCCTGTTAATTACAGGCTATGCCTGCACTGAGCACTTTGTATTGTATGACAAGGGACCAGCAGACAAGAAAGCGAGTCTTCATTCCGGTAAGGGTAATTGAATTTTGTCAGGAGAGGGTAAAGATGCTGTTATGTAGGGGGGCAGGGAAAAATATGTGCATCACTTGGGTGTCTTGTGGGACTCCCTTGTCCAGGTTGATTGTAAATGGAGAAGTGCAGCAACCTCGGGCTGAGAAGGGCATGTTCTATTAGTTTCCCATTGCCAATGTAAAAATTTGCCACAAACTCAGTGGCTTAAAAACAACACAAATTTGTTATCTTGCAGGTCTTGAGGTCAGAAGTTCAAAAATGGGTCTTATGGGCTAAAATCAAGATGTTAGGAGGTGGAAGGATTGCTTGAAGTTACAGTGAGTTATGATTGTGCCACTGTACTGCAGCCTGGGTGAGAGAGCTACATCCAATCTCTCTCTCCCTCTCTCTTTTTCTTTTCTTTCTTTCTTTTTCTTTCTTTTTTTTTTGAGACAGGGTCTCACTCTGTCACCTGGGCTGGAGGGCAGTGGTGTGATAACTCACTGCAACCTTGACCTCCTAGCCTCAAGCAATCCTCTCACCTCACCCTCCTGAGTAGCTAAGACCACAGATGCATGCTACCATGCCCGGCTAATTTTTTGTACTTTTTATCGAGACAGGGTTTCACCATGTTGCCCAACCTAGTCTTGAACTGCTGGGCTCAAGTAACCTGTCCTACTGGGCCTTCCAAAGTGCTGGGATTAGGGGCGTAAGCAACTGCATTTGGTCTAAGACCCTGTTCCATTAAAAAAAAATGTCAGCAGATTGCATTATTCTGCAAGCTCTAAAGGAAAATCGGTTCCTTGCATTTTCCAGCTCCTAGAGGGCACCTGCATCCTTTGGCACATAGCCCTGATCTAACAATGGCATCACTCCTCTTCTTCCATCATCACAGCTTCTCTGACTCTGACTTTCCTGCCTCTCTCTTTCCCCTGTGATTCCCTTGGACCTACCTGGATCCTCCAGAATAATCTTCCTGTCTCACAATCCTTACTCAGTCACATATTTGCCTGGGGACTCTGAAAATATTTTTTGTTGTTTATTTTGTTTTTTTGAGACAGAGTCTCTCTCTGTAACCCAGGCTGAAGTGCGACGGCATGATCTAGGCTCACTGCAACCTCTGTCTCCTAGGTTCAAGTGTTCCTCCTGCCTCCCGAGTATCTGGGACTACAGGTGTGCGCCACCATGCTGGGCTATTTTTAGTAGAGACGGGGTTTCACCATGTTGGATGGGCTGGTCTCAAACTCCTGACCTCAGGTGATCCACTGGCTTTGGCCCCAGAGTATTAGGGTTACAGGTGTGAGCCACCATGCCTGGCCTCTGCAAAGTCTTTTTATTTTTTGACTCAGGATCTCACTCTATCACCCAGGGTGGAGTGCAGTGGTTTGATCAGGTCTCACTGTGGCCTCAACCTCCCAGGCTCAAGTGCTACTCTCGCCTCAGCCTCCCAAGTAGCTGGGACTACAGGCATGAGCCACCACACCTGACTAATTTTCTGTGTTTTTTGTAGAGACGAGGTTTTACCATGTTGCCCAGTCTGGTCTTGAACTCCTGATCTCAAGCAACCCGGCCTACTGGGTCTTCCAAAGTGCTAGGATCACAGGCCTGAGCCACTGCACCTGGCTAGAAAGTCTTTGTGCCATATAAACTAATGCAGTGACTGGTCCTGGGGATTAAGGTACAGGCGACATCAGGGATGAGGGTCTGTATCACATGATACAGGCCAGTCGTTGTAACCAGCAGAAATGCTAGATAAAGGTGAGGGGAATTGGGAATGGATTCTAGAGGAGAAGATGATGAATATCAGTTGCGGCCTTGAGACTTGTTGCTGAAGAAGCTCCTTGTATTTTGTTCCACTAACCTTCCTTTTCTTCTAAAGTTTCTCTGTAAGGAGAGGTCCACCAGAACCCTTGAGGGTTGCCCCCAAATGTAAATAAAGAAGTAGATTGCAACAGCTTTGAGAGTTGTCAACTGGTGCCAGAAGCCACCAGTTGACAGCATGGGCCCCAACTTACCAAGGGTGATCTAGCTACTGCCTCCAATGAATGTCCAGCAAAAGAGACCAACATAGGGCCCCTTACTCGTCACTATTCCCCAGGGGCCAGGCAGAAAAGAGTTAACATGGCAGGCCTGACTGCTATGCTTTGAAAGGTCTGCTTACAAGCTTGGCCCTTTGCTGGCATGTGGGAACTTGGATTTCAGGAGGGTTTCCACCATTCCCAGACAGGTAAAAATGGTATAATATGCCTAAACTGTCCATATAAACCATATAGTTTATGCTGAATTCCTACTTTCTTTCAGGGAGTCTGGAATTTTGGCATGTGCCAGGAAGAAGCTGCCTGTGTGACCAGCCCTCAATAAAAACCCTGAGCACTGAGTCTCTTAACAAACCTCTCTGGTAGACAACATTTCACACATATTGTCACACATATTGTTTTATGTTTGCTGTCTACAATCATTTTTGCAGTAGTATCATCCTTGAATTTGCAGAATGCCTTATCGAGGTAATGCCATCATCCACAACATTGCGTCTGATCAAGGAACTCATTTCACGGTAAAGGAACTGCAGCAGTGGGATCATGCCTATGGAATTATTTGGACTTACCACATACCTCATTGCCCAGAAGCAGCTGGCCTAATTGAAAGGTAAAATGGCTTACTGAAGATTCAGTTATACAGTCATTTAGGAGATAAAAATCAGAAAGGATGGGGTTCTGTCTCACAGGATGCAGTACAGTATAGTCTTTGAATCAGAGACTATTATATGCTAAAATCTCCCCATAGCCTCAGAACATGGGTTTAGGGATCATGGAATAGAAGTGTAAGTGGCTCCTCTCACCATGCAATTATTTTTTTTAGCACCATTTTGAACTTATGGATTTATAAGTATTTAATGTTATTTTACACCACCATTATTCATTTTGATCCTCACTTTGTCCCAGCTTTGGCCCCTTCAGGTTTGCTTCTAAGTGATTTTGGCATGTCCTCAATAGTCTTTTGTAGCTTCCTTATTTTCTGGTGTGACAAGATGCCCAGACTCATTTTATACATTTCCTACCTCAGACTAGGAATCAGCTATTTCACCAAAAACCTTGGCTCTTTTTAGTGGGAAATAGTATTTAGGGACCATAGTCTGGGTGTTGGTGGGCAT